>JACCPG010006262.1:0-39923 GCA_016069955.1 Drepana arcuata | reverse complement strand
AAGAAATGGCTAAGAATCTTCCATGTGTTAGTGAAACCAGTCAGAGATATGTCTAATAGATGGTGGCAGATGTCATCCCCATTATTTATCTCAGCAAAAAAGTATTATTATCAAAACGATGATTACTACAGGTGTGGAGACTTCACAAAATTAAAAAAATATATATGTTTCCAGGCTATGGGCTTGGTGCAGCAGTGGGTCTATTTACATCATCGCTCATGCCAAATGTATCAGATCCCATGGCACAACAAAATCAAACAGCAAGAGAGATATTACGGGAGATGAAAGGATCAATGCTTAGTTATGCAAAGAATTTTGCTATGTTGGGAGCACTATTCTCTGGTGTTGAATGTTGTATAGAATCTGCACGAGGTAAATCTGATTGGAAGAATGGTACATATGCAGGAGGCATTACCGGAGGGTTGATTGGGTTGAGAGGTGATTATTTTTCAAATGTATATGTACTATCATTAACACTTGTATAATTCATCATAATTAGATTAAATTTTTTTTACTTCCCTACATAATTCTGATGCTTACAGATGTATGCATTCTCCTACTCATAATCTAAAATGGTTCACATCACATAGCATCATTACTCATCAAATAACCCTCTATCAACCCAGAGATGATTTGCTTTTTGACAGTTTCTTTTTTATATTTTAGGAGGACTAAAGGCGGGAATATTCGGAGCTGCAGGTTTTGCGGCGTTTTCGACAGTAATTGATTACTACATGCACCAAAGGAATTCCTAAATACATTACAAATGCTAGCAATAAATAACTTAGAAGTAGAAATGATTATATTATTTTAGTTTGTAAAACAAAAATTTTTTGGACTCAGTAGAAGACCTGGCAAAATCAATAAATGTAGTGATAGTTTTTTAGGTACATTACAGACAGTGCCATCCACGAAGACGCGCCCCACTATTCTTCCCTATTGTTTAAATTGTAAGTGTGCAACCTTCCTCTATTGTTTGAGTATTATCGGTACACACTGATTGCCTATGAGTACACACGCACACTACAATTAATAGAGTCGGGTCATACTCCCCGCATCCAGCGTCGTCCTCGCATAGGACTAGCAGGTATACCCAGCAGGGATCTCAATTGAGGCACTGGTTGCACGGGGCCCCGCCGCCGAAAGTTGTTTGCCTGTGCCGTGCGCACACGCAGCGCCGTGCTGAGGCCGCGCCGTCGTAGCTATGATTGACATGCTCGCTCAGTACCCACAGTTGGACTTGTTTAGCGACACTGTCGGCACAATACGTCGGCACATACATTTGTATCTCCGTATGTAGTCATATATTGATTCATTGTATAATTTTGCCTAATTAGGTATTTGTATACAGCATATGTTTTTTTCCAACGAATCCAAGATTATCAGAATCGGTCCACCTGTTCTTTAGTTATAAATGGTATAAATAACGCGACTTTGTTTTATTTCTATAGATTACAGAAAATTAGACGAAGAGCTGATCACATCACCACAAAGGTCTCGCACTGTGCGCTTCCAAAGGAGTTTTCATCCGCGAACGCTCAGGCTGTGGAATGAGCTCCCCGTTTAGGTTTTCCCTGGAGAGTACAGCATGGAGTTCTTAAAGAAGGGTGTGAAAAGATTCCTGCAGGTTCGGCAACGCGCAAGTGATACCCCTGGTGTTGCAAGCGTCCATAGGCGGCGGTAACCGCTTACCATCAAGCGGACCGCATGCTTGTTTGCCATCCAAGTGGTATAAAAAAAATCATAATAACTCTTCAAAGAGTTTCAAATCAAACCAGTTCTGAAACTATCGTCCATCCATACTCGCGAATGTGAAAAATCCAATGCTCCTTCTTTCGTGCATTACTCTTATATACATTGATCGGTTATCTGTGATATTGCGGCACAGCAGAATATGTTATCTACGCTCAAACGAGCTGTCACTTCACTCGCATTTATCTCTAAAAAAAAAGCAAAAACGCAACGGCCGTTCGTAGACGGTTGTGTGTAACTGTTACATTGATTTTTATTGTTTCGAAGTATGTGTAACGAAGTGTGAAATTAACATTTACCGCAGCTGAATGAATTGTAGTATAGACTGATTACTTGAGTGATTATTTGCGTTGCGCGATTTATAAATTGTGTGAAAATGAAGGATCCTTTTGTGAAAGATGCCATTATTGATTCACCGACTCGTGATAGTCTGAGGAACGTAGACGGTTGTTACAATAAAAACTTATTCAAGTCGAATTCATTTGCAAATTCACGCCGTGCCCTTCAGTCGGGCGCTGACAAAATATCCAGGACTTTTAGAAGTGTTAGAAACACATTCGGCAACCTATCTCAGGTAGCGTGCTATTTTATTTAAAGCGCATTGCGCTTTATTATTATTTATTCACCCTGATGATGTACGTGAATAACAAGCGAATTTAATTTGACCATTCTATTACTAGAACTTCATTCAACATATAATATAGTACGCACATTTTTTATTTTCAAATAAAATTTCGATTTCCTTCATGATCTTACTAATATTAACTTAATTTTAATGTAAATACCTAAATATTCCTTTTATTATTCTCGAAGTATTGTTATTTTTAAAGTTGGATGATTATAGTTTTTTTTAAATATTTTCGTAGAAAAAAATCATAAAACTATTGTTTTGCTATTCCAGCACCTGAGGTTAGGTGGCAGACGGCGGCATAGGCTCACAGAAACTGGGTCACCATGTCGCACACCCTCGACACCAGTCATGAAGAAACAGGTAATAATAGTGATCATTTTAATAAAAAAATATATATACTGTAACTCCTCACCCAACGGTTTCCGCAAACTTTAAGCCTTGTCATAGTTTTTAAACTGATGTAATGCAATAATAAAACTAATATGTCCTTGTAAAATTACAGGTTCTGGGCCGAAGTCCTGCTAAGCTTTACAGCCCGTTCGGGATCGAGACTCCACACAGCCGTGACTTTAGGATGTCCCCGTATATGCCTGACACACCTGACCATGGGTATCAACATTTTTTTTTACATAATTACACCAACTCAGGATGTTGGTGAGTGAAAGTAGAGTCCCAGTTTCTTCTAGACTTTCAGTTTATCACCATTCTTCAGTCTTCCCTCTCTTCACTCTTCAGAAAAACATATTCTTGATATTTCCATACATGATTTTTTTACAAGCAAAAAGCTGTAAATGTCAATAGGTGTGTGTTGATAATATTTTATAAATAAATTATAATATAATAATAATATATCCTCACGCCTTCCCACAAGGGTCCCCGAAGGGGTAGGCAGAGGTGTATAGGTAATACCCACACACCCACTTTCCGCCAGAGGTATATTAGGTGCCAACGTGACAGATGGCGAGTCTATCGCCGTTACTCAAGCAAGTACACCTTTTGAATTTCTTCTTAGACGTATGCAGGTTCCCTCTCGATGTTTTCCTTCACCGTAAAGCTCGTGGTGTGACTAATCACTGTACTTAAGTTTTAGAAAAACTCATTGGTACAGTCGGGATTCGAACTTGCGACCTTTGCGTTGCAGGCAACTACTCAAAGCACTCGGCCACCACGGCTCTTATATATATTATAAATTATTAAAAATAAATTTTATTTGTAAATTAGGATGTATATACCATCACAAACTATCTATTTTTTTTATTTATTTATTTAGACTGCTTAATTGTGTTTATCTGACTTTGTTAAAAAGTGTGCTTCACGTAAATTGGTACTGAAGTGTGTTCGTTAATTCGCAGGTTGTCGCCAAAGAGGCGCAAAGGCATCACCCACTCGTGGCACATCCTTGCCAAGAAGCGGCCGCGCGCGCTTTTCCACTGAATGCTCGCTCAGTATTAAATTAACGCACAAGTAATGTATCCCACCGCTTAGCCTAAGGTTAGCTTGCTGATAGTTTTGTATGCAATTGGTGCTATATATGGTAGTGTTGGTTGCAAGGGAATACATGTTTTCATACGATACGGACAAGGTCTAGTTATGTCAGTCAATGTGAAGTTTTTATATTTGTCAGCTAATTAAATAATTCATTTGTCATTGCTGTAATCCTCTTTAACCTATAAATCAAAGTATAAAGTCCAAGTTACAATTTCCCTTGATCTTATTTTGTATGAAAACATGTGAATAATTTTTTATTGATAATAATCAATTGACATTGAACAGTATTATAAAAGTATTAAAACGCACAATTGTATGTAGCTTCAATTTTATGGAGCAATTTTTTTAAGTGAGGGAGTATTTGGCGCTTGTTTTTACATGACGAGGTTGTATAATGAGGCATATTTTTATTATAATGGAATTATTGACAATTTTAACTTAAATTTTGACGTTTATTTAAGACTTGATTTAAAACTTGAACTTCCTACAGTTCAAATAAATTACTTTTTTTTACATTTGATTTGAATACGTGGTAATGGTACTGGTACTTCACTGTTAAAATCGAACGAAATTTTGACCAGGAGCGTAACGAGGTAGTCTGAAAAATCTTGGGTCTTATGTCTACTCCTTAGGTTATATCAAACCACTTGGCACACAACATAAAAATACATAAATCCCCTCAACTTTCTAACAGAAGTCGAAACTTTTTAATTTCCCTGTATTCGTTCAAATTAATTGCCCAGTATTATAAATTGTCTACATTGAGATACAATGTAAGCAGAGCCGAAGCTAGATATCCAAAGACCCTGGCTTAAAACTGAGCCATGACCAAACTGTTTAGTTTCCATCAAGTCGATTCACAAACAACAGAAATAAGACAGGAAAATTCACCATAAATTTTTATTATTGCAAATGAGTTGCCAGATTAAAGTCGTGTTGCAGCCATTTATATTAAAATTCCGAAGTTAGAAGAATATTTAGATAGAACAGTTGAAACGAGTTCTGCTCAGGTTCGGGGTCCCTTAACTGTGGGGGCACTTTGGTAGCTACTCTGCTATCGACTGATTTAATATATAAGCGCTTATCTCCCTCTAATGTTTAAGATTTGATATGTATTACATTACGCTTGGCTATGACAATACTATATATACATATATATTGGATCGGCTATTTTATTAAGGATTGTGTGATTTATTTATAGGTTTTCGCAACTTTATGTATATTACTATGTATTTTACTAATGTATACCTTAACTGGTAAATGATAAGGATTCGAATTGGACTGGTACTCTGTAGAGGTACAGAGCTATGGGCTATAGCCTGGTCTGCTCACAATATACATTGACAGGTTATGTATGTACTATAAGTAAGGCACAGGTATATTGTGCGAAAGAGAAGGCACTTGTAACAATATTTTTATCTTATAATGGTCTTTTTATTTAATTATATAAGTACTTAACCAATTTCAATATCTTACCATACTGTAGCAGATCTGAGAATAAATACTTTTTCTTTTGTTATTTTCGGATCATTTCACTTCTATACTTTAGTGTTATTTGGAATAATCTAGTGTCCGTCTAGTGCATCTAGCACCAAACTCTGTGCTTGAAAATGTGTGTTCTATTTTTTCTGTATCTTTTTCATTCTGGTACCTTAGAGTCATTATACCTTTAGAGACATGTTCGGTATATAATGGAATTTGTTTATTACAAAAAAAGGGTAAGGACGAAGCTTTTAGAGTCGTATGATTTCGGTGGCACTTACACCTTATTGGACTTCTTACTATTATTGCAGCATCTCATATATTACATGCATTTCCTTTTTCCTATAACCTAAGTCCACACTGCAGTCATTGCTTAATAATATAATATATCCTCACGCCTTTCCACAAGGGTCCCCGAAGGGGTAGGCAGAGGTGTATAGGTAATACCCACACACCCACTTTGCTTGCTTTGCTTAATAAGCAATGATTTTTAAAGATCCACTTTATGATGTAGGGTTCGAGTTTTTCAAAGCCACATGGATGGCTATGGTATGGCTATTATTAAACCTGTGCCCATTCTTTTGAGGACTACAGTATAATGATACTGACTATATTCGCTTTCTTTCGTCTTTGGTTATTTTACTCTAAACCAAATTGGAAAAATGAAATAGTAATTAAAATTATTTATGATTTTAAGCCATCTGGCGTTCACATCAAAACCTCCTTTAGTTAAGGTTGTAAGTGAAGATTGGCACAAACCACCGGGACCTCATAATAAATAATAATAATATTAATATACCCCATGCCTTCCTGTAAGAGACCCAGAAGGGGAGGCAGAGGTGTATAGGCAGTTCTCACACCGGGACCTGACCAGCATTCATAAACTAATCCCTACCCTGCCTTTTTTCGTGTACAAAAACCGCTGTGCCGACGAAAACGAAACGAAATTAACAATACCTGCTTACGATGTCTCATCCTCCTTCATGTCTCATCCCCCTTTTGGTGTGCTTCGTGATTTTTGATAACTTATGGCATTACACGCGATTAAATGGCGATTCTAAGGCCTGCTCAAGCTTCGTTTCTAACCCCACTGTGTATATTGTGAAGGAGACAAATTGTTCGTTGGCGATAGTGATATTTTACATAGCTTGTAGTACACACTTAATATAAGGTCGGTCGCCAACTGAACAATTCTGTAAGACTGATTGGCGGGAGATTGGTAAGTGGTCGATACTTTAGTCACACGCAACGGCAAGTGTTTAACATCGCGTACGTGAAACGTTTGTGTATTTCTTACTTGTATAAGGTTCGCGGTACTTCAGCAGTCGATTTGTAGGGTTCCATATGTAGGAGTCAAATTCACTGTGAATTTTGGTAACACTAACTGTCGCCCGTGGGAAATTGTTTAATTTTAGCTTACTTTAGAAAAGCTGAGAGCTGCTCAAATATTTGACAGGCCACAATGATAACGAGCAAATAAAAAAATAATAAGTTGATAAATTGTTAACCTTATTTTCCGATAAATATCAGCTGTAACGATATACATGTCGAATCCAACTACGGTAAAATTTTTGTTGTTTTTATAGATAGTGCCATCTACGAAGACGCGCCCCAACAATTTCTAGTCGAGGGGGGCGCGGGATGCAGTTAGTATGTACGCGAGTCTATTAATAAGCGATAATACTTGAACATTAAAGGAAGGTTGCACACTTACACTATAAACTATAGGGAAGAATAGTGGGGCGTGTCTTCGTGCTATCTTTAATAGTATCTAAAAAAAACAAAACCACGTTATATTTGTAGCTGTGTATGTTATATTGCATCGTCATGAGGACATGCCACGATACCCTATACGATACAACTAGAAGACAACTGTTTTATCTTCAGTGACTATTCGTATAATTCATAAAATTTGAACTACTGCCTGCTACTTCGTCTGCGTAGAATTAGTAAAAAATATATTGTGAGTATTCTGTGACGTCACAAATGTCATGCGTTGCGTGTGCCTAATGTGTGGAAATAAATATAAGAGGTGTTTGCGTGATTTTTACATTGAATTATAGTATTTTGGTTTGAATATCCATAGTACCTAATTTATTCTTAGTTGGTATAAAATTTTAATTAATTTCAATTGTAGGTACGTGCATTGCACCTATCTATGCGATTTATGTGTATGTTTAGATATTGCTACATATATTGTTGATATTATATCTCTTTTGTACCGAATAATTTGTGTTTTCTTTATTAAATACCTGTCCAGCATTGCATGGAGACATAAAAACGATTGCAGCGCCATCGACCGGGCTGCAGCTTAACAGCGAAGGAATATGTACCTGCATATGTTAGAGAAGACATTTGTTTATTTATTTAATACTAACGACGTGCCCCGGCTTCGCTCGGGTACATACACTGTGTTGTTGTGACGAAGGTAGCGTTTTCGATTAAAGCTCCCAGACCATTTAAATTTATCTGAAATTTCTAGTAATTAACACCATATTTCAAATAATTTATACATATCATCACGCCGAGTCCCTAACGGGGTAGGCAGAGAAACTGATTGTTACAGTCGGGATTCAAACTTGCGATCTTTATGTAGCAGGTAACTACTCAAACCACGCTGCTTATATTTAGTAACATCATGTTATTGTTGAGAATGGGTAATTTTTATTTTTCGTTAACCATCTTTTTTTTTCTCTTTATTTAAGGAGTTTTATCGCACAGCGACTATGTCACTCCGTGAGGACAACCGGATATAGGAGTAATTAAAATTACGCATATATAATTTCAATAAATATTTTATATCGTCAGAACTAGGGTTCGCCAGGATACTGTTACACAGACCCACATCCTGGCTACATCCAATCATAGTTCTTCTGACATCTTTGTTCTAACCTACTTAATATCGGTTAATGCTGAGATGCTATATTATCTCTCAGTATTTAGTGCCCTACCGTTAGTTAGGTCATTTAAAAATGTAAGTACCTATGTGTAGTCGTGCTTGAGAAACAGCGGCGGACTCCAGCGAAAATAGGGCGTTATTACACGTCTGCCTACCCCCACGTGGCAAGATGTGAACGATTCAATAAAAAGTTTTGTCTGGGGTATCTTTATTGCGAGTTTCAAATCCAGTTTTGGAACCAGTATTTAACGCTATACATATTTAAATGTATACCTACATCGTATTTCTATATTATTACTAGCCCGCGACTTCGTCCGCGTGGAATTAAACAAAAAAGTTATTGTTTAGTTCCTACAAATAAGTAGCCCAAGTTACTCATTTTACATCAGCTATCTGCCAGTGACAATCCCGTCAAAATCGGTCCAGCGGACCAGCGTCCAGTAATTCAGAGAATAGCTGGAACAAACAGACAGGTAGAAAAATATAAAAAAAAGTTTTTTTGTATGTGTACCTACCGTGTTAACATACATATGCATTTAATAAAAAACGGATTTTAATTTAACAAACAAACACCAATTTTATTTATTTGTATAGATAGATAATATTTCTCACGACGCCAAGGTCTCCATACACATCGCTCGCATGTTAATGCGATAATTTGATTGTACCTATAACACGTATACGTAATATATATTACACATTACCAACATATTATAATAGTCATCAAACAATTCGGCGCAGAATATGCGTGGCAACGAGCACGATGAGTGTTCTACACACAGCCATCGCTGTTCTATCTATCGTGGTCATAACAATATATTATGTGTCCAAGAGGAAGTACAACTATTGGGCCAAACGCAAAGTGCCTTTTGTGGAACCGAAGGCATTTTTCGGAAACTATATGGACTATATTATGATGAAGGAATATCCAGGAAAAGTCGCACGGGATCTATGTCTACAATTCCCGAATGAGCCGTTCGTAGGATCGTTCTACGGCACCGAGCCCGCCTTACTCGTCCAAGATCCCGAGATGATCAAACTCGTGCTCATGAAGGATTTCTACTACTTTAACGGCAGGGAAGTGTCCAACCACGTCAATAAAGAGGTAATTACTCAGAATATGTTCTTTAATTCCGGCAACAATTGGCGGATGTTGCGTCACAACTTAACGCCGCTGTTCACCTCGGCCAAGATGCGCAATATGTTCCCCTTGGTGACAGACTGTAGCCACATGCTGGAAGATATGTTGGAGCGGGAGGCAGGCGAGGGGGCCGTGCTGGAAATGCGCGGAGTAGCCGCACAGTTCACGATGGAGTGTATCTGCTCGTGTGTGTTTGGTATCAACGCCAACACTATGACCGACACCCCGAACAACCCTTTCAAAGCTATGGCGCGAGTTATTTTCGATAACTCCACCTTCCGAGGCCTCAAATTCATCACCCGCTGTATATGGCCCACGATATTTTACGGACTGGGATTTCAGATATTCCCCTCGACCATTGGGAATTTCTTTTCCAAAGTGTTAAACGATGTTTCCGTGGAACGAAAATTTGAGCCGTCGTCTAGAAATGACTTAGTCGATATGTTGCTGCAATTGAAGAAGAAGAAGTATTTATCGGTGGATAGCATCCAAGAGATGAAAACAGGAGAGGTGCAAACGATGACAAGGGAAATGAAAGACGACTTCTTGGTGTCGCAGTGCATACTATTCTTCGGCGCTGGATTCGAGACAACGTCCACAACGATAGGGTTCACATTGTACGAGCTGGCGAAGAACCAGGCAGCTCAGAGGAGAGTCATGGACGAGGTGGACGACTATTTGCACAAACACGGAAACAAAGTTGAATTTGAGTGCTCGAAGGATCTTCCGTACCTCAATGCGTGCGCATACGAAGCTCTACGCCTATACCCAATATTTGGAATCTTAGCTAGAGAGACAATGGAAAACTACACATTCCCCACTGGACTGCAAATAGATAAAGGAACTCGCATCCATATACCCCTATATCACCTACATCGGAACCCAGTCACGTTTCCCGATCCGGAGGTATACCGCCCTGAGAGGTTCTTGCCTGGGCAGGAGACGATCGACCCTTACATGTATTTCCCATACGGAGGAGGGCCTCGAGTTTGCATTGGTGGGTTTTCTCATCACATTAATTGTATGTATAACCATTTTTCCTTTATTATAAAACGTTGTGGACAAAAAATATTTTGGCTAACGACAAGTTTCCATACATACAATTCAAATTCTCGTAATTAAGTCGCATGTAGACTTTCATCCGTGAACCTCATGGCCCAATAGACGTAGCAATCCCTCCGTTCTGCGCTGTCCAAAATCAGCCTATTAATTGTTGTTAGTGCATTTTGTTTAATGCAGTATTATCGTCATTGCCTACATAAATATCTTGTATATCTATGTACTACTCAGTACTACTACTAATACTCAGTAGATAAATAATCTTTTTGTTTATCAAATTAAACCATCTATTGATAACGGTAAAATAGCATAGGTGTGATGTGGGTATCGAAATAGCTACAGCACGAAACAAACTGGAACGCTTGGGGTAGCAGTAGGTACGTAGTTGTTAGCGAGGTTTCGTCTGAGGTTAAGGCGAGGGAATAACTGCTTACCTGGTTTTCCTCGATATATGTATCTCAAGCACGACTATCATTCAGGTTTTGACAATCGTGCTTTAAAAACGAACTCGCCATCTGTCATATTGGCACCTAGATATAAATATTGAAAATAGCACATTGCTACCTCTCCCTACCCGTTCAAAGACCCTTGTGGGAATGCAAAAAGTTATGTTTTAAAATTTCCTGTTGCTTTTTCAGGATCTAGATTTGCCAATATGATGCTGATGGCTGGGTTAGTGACGTTCTTCAAGCGGTACAGGGTGGAGATGGCTGACGCGACCCCGAAGACCATAGAACTGGATCCCAGAAGTATAATTGTACAGCCCACTACCGGAATTCCATTGAGAGTTATCCAACGTGACGGGTGGGCAGAGAGGATGTACCAACGCGACAGATAAATGAACATTAGACTAGGTGTAGATAGTGTAATCCACGAAGACGCGCCCCACTATTCTTCCTTATGTAAGTGTGCTACCTTCCATTAATGTTTGAGTATTGTCGGTACACACTGATTACCTATGAGTGCACAAGTACACTACAATTGAGACTCGGGTCATACCATACTCCCCGCATCCGTCGCCTAGAAATCGGTGGGCCGCGTCTTTGTGGATGGCACTATCTATAGTAAGTAACACAAGTAGCTGCAGGTATGCCATTAAAAAATTAAAAACGTCAAAAAAGAAAATGTACAAAAATATCCTTTAGTTTGTACAGGCTTGTATCCTTTAGTAACGCCAGGTTAAAAAAATCATGACAATGACAATGGTGTTTTTTTTTAATATGATTCAGTTTTGTACATCGTGAACTTGGGCCTTACCAGGGTTCCGACTGAGTGGTAGGTAACGGTGTCACAACCCGTTAATTTCCAGGTGCCAACGTAACAGGCGTTCGGTCGCCGTTTCAAAGCATGAACATACATAATTATGTGTTTGAATTTCATCTTAAACAATGTTTTCCTATACTTTAAAAGTCTGTGATTAATGTAACGCACAGCCCAAACCACTTGACGGATCAGGCTGATTTGGCATGCAGGTAGATGTTATGAGGCATCGGCTAAGAAAGGATTTTGATTAATTCTACCCCCAAGAGGATAAAATAGGGGATGAAAGTTTGAATGAAACTTTGTCAATTTTAAACCGATCGGTCTGAGACTTTGTACGCATAAAACTAATATGACGTAGGCATCCCCTATACACACACATATCAGAAATAAATAAAAAATACTGCGCAGTCGCTATCCCACGCGGACGAAGTCGCGGGCACAGCTAGTCACTACTAAATTCGGTAAAACTCATTGGTACAGCCAGCTTCTGCAAGTACAAACGTAAAAAAAATCTCTAACAGATACATTACAAATACGTTGTTGACATGCGGTCTTAAGACTGCTTAAACAGAAATGGTTTGGTAACCATTAAATTTAACTATTCTCTCGCTTAAGTAGTGGCTTGATGATATAAAGCCTATATCCTCAATAAACGGATAATGTAATACATAAATAATTTATTTAAATAAGTCACAACATGAGCTTTACGGTGAAGGAAAACATCGAGAGGAAACCTGCATATGTTTGAGAAGAAATTCAAAGGCGTATGTATAATCGTGCTTGAGTAACGGCGATGGACTCGCCGTCTCGACCTTTCACGATGGCACCTAAAATATATATCGGGCGGAAAGTTGGTGTGTGGGTAGTACCTACCTATACACCTCTGCCTACCTCTTGGGTACTCTCAGGGACCCTTGTGGAAAGGCATGACGACATAAAAAAATATCGGTACCGTGTTCCAACATACAAACTATGCATCTTATATCTTCTGTCGGCCGTCTGGTCTAAAATCAAAATCTTTTTATTTCACATAGGCCCAGGTGGGCACTTATAAAACGTCGAAAAAGAAGCACGGTTCGGGTTGGTCGCTTCCATGGAGAAGAACCGGCAAGAAACTCCATGGTTACTCTTTTAAAATCATTAAGGCATATACAATAACAATATTTTTTCGTTATAGCAATAGTACCCAAGTATGGGGGTCTAATTGCTAGAGCTCCTGACTGTGAAACCTGAGGTCGCAGATTCGATTCCCGCTCCGAATCTTGGACGTCATATGCATTATGTATATAGATATATCTATATAAATAAATATATCGTTGCCTAGTTCCCATAACACAAGCTTTACTTAATTTGGGGCTATATCAACTTGTGTGGAAGTGTACCACTGTATTTTTATTATTAAATCGTCAATTTACGGAGGCGGGCTTCTTCAGGCGGGCACCTGTATCTTTCAATAAACCTCAAATAACAAAAATACATCTGTATGGAAACTCTTGTATGTAATTTTTAAAAGAATATTTAAGTCTACTAAATGCCTAGAATATCATAAATATATGTATGTATATATTGCGGTTACTCTCACCGAAACAGTGTCCTTGCTACCCTTACAGACTCTTTAAACATTTAAAACGTAATACAACCATACATTTAAACACTTATGAATATAATTGTTATACCTAGTTATAATAAAAAAAAGCGCTTTTTTTATTTAACAAGAGTCGCAAACAAGCATACGGCCCACCTGATGGGAAACGGTTACCGTAGCCTATTTACACTCACGATACCGAAGTATCGCTTGCGCGTTGCGCCTGTGTCCGGAGAGTTGTAGTGTGTTGGCAGCATAATGGGTTTAATCCCTCTGCTTCCAACAGAATGTAACAATCCTCTCCCCTCCCCACGGAACTCATTACTGGAAAGCTTCAACTTCTCCATGTACATAATATAAAAATACGTCTATTTCTATTCGTTTAGTGATAATTATCGTAATTTATCCATCTTTGGCAAAAACTTACGAACTCAACAAAATTTTGATATGGCACTGAAAGTCTATATTTGAAATCAATGTCGTTATGGTCCTTTTACTTTTAAATAATTGTGAACGCGATGTACTCGTGTACTGTAAGTAATAGTTTGTAATCATCTTGTACTGAAAATTTATCCAGGATAATTTTTCCTTATGAAAACTACCTAACTACTACTACTACTACTACTAAACTAGCTACCTCGTCTTCTCTATACCTAAAAATAATATCGACAAAGCATTCACTTACTAACCATGAGCTCACTAATCGCCGGTTCGTCTGACGAGCACCTAATTAATTATTCTACACCTAATTATCGTTTAGAGGTGTTAATATCTCCGTCCAAATTATGGTGCCGTTTACAATTCTTTGTTTGAACATATCTGATATGATTTACTAACTACTTACTAAAAAACAAACTTAAAATCCTAATATACCTCTGGCGGAAAGTGGGTGTGTGGGTATTACCTATACACCTCTGCCTACCCCTTCCGGGACCCTTGTGGGAAGGCGTGAGGATATATTATTATAATAATAAAATCCTCTAGTTCCTTATTCAAATACTTCTAAATGATTGGACGTTATGTAATGAAACAATTGTCAATTGTCGAGCTTTCGTTGCTCCTAATGTGTGGATAACATTACCTCTGGCGTGCACTCGATTTTGAACCTTAAAGAAGTTCTATTTGTGTGCATTATAATATACCAGCTAGGTACAGCGTTGAAATTGATTGTGATAGATTTTTGTAAAAACTTCCCGCCTTCCAAGGGTCCCCGAAGGGGTAGGCTTTCCGCAAGTTTTATTTTTAGGCGTCAACATGACAAATGGCGAGTCCATCGCCGTTTCCCAACGACGACTATACACACGCCTTTGAATTTCTTCTCAAAGGTAGGTTTCCTCTCGATGTTTTCCTTCACCGTAAAACTCGTGGTGTGACTTATAACTGCACTTAAGTTCAGAAAAATTCGTCGGTACAATTGGGATTACAACTTGCAATCTTTGTGTTGCAACACAAAGATTGCAAGTTGATTGGCAGCTACTCGAACCACTCGGCCTACACGGCTCGCTTTATATACACGACTGTTTTTATATATCAGCTGTGCCCCCGGTTTCCATGAGGTAATTTGGTTTTCATTAGATTCTATTAGTACCTTTTATAATAATAATCTATCTTTGTGCTAAGTTTCATCCATATCCGTTCAGTAGTTTTTGCGTGAAAAGGAACAAATATCCTCACAACGCAATCGTTGGAGTAAGCTGACGGCATAGACTCGTCTCTATGCAAAATGCGGCCCCACTCCAAACTCTTAACCAATCAGAAGGAGGAACGCATTACCGGTGCTATTGTCAAACGAAGTACTCTAAAAACTCTGGTCAATCACTTTTTACCGCTGTCAGACTGCTACGCCAATGTAAACTTAAGAAACACACAATGAAGTTCCATATTTCAATAGCACAACAAGTTAACGAAATATAATATAGTTCTTATGCATTACAATAGAAAGAGTATGTGATAAAATCAACAATGAAATGTGAGCTTTAAACAAAACACTTATGGTATACTATCAAATGAAACATGGCAAGCGCCATCGTATGACTCAAGGAAAATCTATACCTAAATCAATAGACATAAGGCTTAAATTTACTAACGCTAAATAGAATGAACATGTCATAAAAAAATGTCAAGATCTCACACTTAAGCATACCTGGTAAGTTGTACCATATCTAGATGTACGTTCTACGTACTAAGTACTAAACTTATAGAAACGAATATCACGTGATCTAATCTTAGCTAAATGGAGAGTTGGGGACCTCTATCACCATATGCTAGAAATCCGGTCCAGGGCCGCGTGAGTATTTCTGAAACAATGAGTGGGTATTAGAGGAAGAAATTACAAATTTATCAATGGATTTCAAAGGGACGCAGAGAACTGCTCTGTCGTTCAGAATTTGAGTTTCTATATCGCAATGGTGGCAAACAAGTATGCGGTACACCTGATGGTAAGCGGTTACCGACAAAATACTATAATATAATATATCCTCACGCCTTCCCACAAGGGTCCCCGAAGGGGTAAGCAGAGGTGTATAGGTAATACCCACACACCCACTTTCCGCCAGAGGTATATTAGGTGCCAACGTGACAGATGGCGAGTCCATCACCGTTACTCAAGCACGACTATACATACGCCTTTGAATTTTTTCTCAGACGTATGCAGGTTTCCTCTCGATGTTTTCCTTCACCGTAAAGCTCGTGGTGTGACTAATCACTGTACTTAAGTTCAGAAAAACTCATTGGTACAGTCGGGATTCGAACTTGCGACCTTTGCGTCGCAGGCAACTGCTCGAACCACTCGGCCACCACGGCAACAAATACTAGTCTTCACTAAAAGTAATAGAACAAGTTGTGTTATGTTTTTTTCTCAATAATCCAACACATTTAAAGCTAAAATATACAATATGAAAAATCTCCCGTGATATTTAGGCAGTTGATGAAAATCCTACGAAACCTCACCAAGGTGTGGAAAAATTATTAATAATGTCTCGCTTAATAAATGGACATCCCCTAAGTAATAAGGCTAGGCTATAAAAATGCTTTTAAATGATCTAACACCAAACCCAGTCTCATTGGTACGAAACCTACCATCGACTTCGCTTCATTACTGCAAGCTCAGCCAAATTAAATTGATATTTAATCGTTGGAGATAAAGTTCACATTGATATGAATGTGTTTGGAAGTCTAGTTTTTAATCTTCTGTTGGCATACATACAGTAGGGCTATGCCGGTAAGAGACTTGTCGTTGGGTCGGCCTCAGGAACGTTGGCCGGCGGTTGGCACCTCCGCGCGGGACGTATCTCCTACCCACAAAACCTTTGTTCCAATGTTGGTATTGGTACGGTCCGTGCTCCAATGTTGGCGATACGCTGAACGCTCTCGAAGGGTTCATATTTATTGTTCTCGTTATGACTGGCTCGGCTGTTTTATTCTGTCGGAAACATCAATTGATTTGTTAATAATAATTAACTTTAACAATACAGTAATCCTACTCATATTGCAAAAGTTTGTGAGAATTTGCAACTCTCACGCAAAAACGACTGATGAATCAGTGTGATGTATACACGTGTGAAATCGCGGGGTATTCTTTATTTATTTTGTAATAGTCTAATAAACTATAAAATAAATAATAAATAAAATATAATTAACGTGCTTTGCAGCATGGAGCCCGAAAAAGTAGCTCATGTATTTCCTTGCTGGAATCGGTTCAGCCGTTTTGCCGTGAAAGAGCAACATACAAACGTATTAGAACTAAGTTATATGAGAACTTTGTAATTTTCGGGATTAGAATGTAGCCTATGTCCTAATCGTAGGTACAAGCCGTCACCATTTCAACATTCAGACAAATCAGTTCGTTTTGCCGCGAAAGAATTTACAAACCAAAGAAGAACCAAATTTACAAACATTCGCCTCTATAAATACTACTAGCTGGCCCGCCCAGCTTCGCCCGGGTGAAAGAGTAAAATTTCCTGAAACACGATCGCAGCGTCACCTATCGGGTCCAATTGTGATGTAAGCTATCCTATCTTTTAAGTTGGATCAAACTGCACACGGTGTGCAAATTTGATTGAAATCGGTTTAGTAGTTTAGGAGCCCATCGCGGACAAACAACGTGACTCGTAATTTATATATATTAAGATTAGTAAGATTTAGCTCATCTTAACGCGAGCTTCCCTATATATAAAAATAACACACAAAATATAAATCACTCACCATATTGTCCAGGTTGGTTGTATCCGGTGAGGTGTATCTCCTCTCTCGCTCCATCTGTACTTGGGCGAGCGGCTCTACCTCATTCACCATCTGTGGGGAACTCTGGTACGGGACCAACACCGGCTGAGTGACCAACGCCGGCTGAGTGACCAACGCCTCCTTCTTATAACTTACAAACTCGTCATAGAGCCCTGCAATATCTAATCTCAACAACTGCCTCTCGAATTGCGTTATCATAGAGTTCTGTAGGATACTACAGTCCGTGTTTTGAATCATGAGGAGCATGGCCCGGACTAAGCGCTCGTCGCAAGGCAGTATACAAATCCGTTCCAAAACTAGCTCGGTCACGCCAAGACTGAAAAGCCTCCCGTTACTCTTAATAAAGGCGGTCAAATTCAAGAACACACTCTTAAACCTGGAAAAGTTCTGAGAGTGTGCTATAGTTTCCATGAAAATGTCGCACAGAATTTGCCTTTGCGCCTTACAGTCCAGTATATCCGCGTACTCGTTGAGATCCACGTCATTCAAGTGCAGTAGGACCAATTCATTGACCTCAACCTGTAGTTTGATATCTTCGTGTAACTTCGTCGCTTTAGCGTTGAAGTCCATCGCCATTTCGACAAGCACTCTTGTGAGGTCCCTCCTCCGCGCCTCTTCAACGAAACAAAACCCGTACTTGCGTCTGAGAAGAGGCCAGTTGCGCATTAACAAGTATTCCTGGATGAACATTGTCTCGTTCATCCTCTCCAAATATGTTTTGATCTCGTTTGGGTCAGGCACGGCGTGAGGATAGCGACACATTTCATTCTTGCAACTCCTGATTAAATTGAAGAAGCACACGTGCTTGAAAAGAATACTCTTCGTGCCATGCGGTACCTCGAAGCGTTTTGCCAAAAGGGTCGGCATTAATTTATTTTCTAGTAAAGGCGAGTCTGATGTTTGACGGGAAAATATTGGGAAATTTTGAAAATTGAGAAATTGATGCGTGGTCGGGCTGGTTGGCTGCCTGTAGGTCACTTTACTCTCCGAATGTTTCGGCGTCGCATCCAACTCCTTTATAGACGTAGAATCGGCACTCTGCTTCTCGCATATCATTTTATTATTGAGCACATCATTCTGGACAATTTTGCTTGGGTGGTAAACGACTTTACTGAACGAGTTGCACGGTTCCTTCACTATAGACTCGGGAACATACTCCTCAAAGTTATTGGACACAGAAGAAATTGAAGCTTTAGATGAATCGAATCCGGCGATACTTTCCGCAAACAGTGATAGCGCATCGTCGTCATCACAACTTGGATCGAGAGACATACATGCTATATTGTTATGAGTAACTTTGCCTTCTGGACTGTCACTATTACTTTTGAGATCCGATAAGTTATTTTTAATTTTAGAAGTTTCATTATTTTCATTATTATCATCTTTGGCGTAATTAACGCAACAAACATCGTGTGGTTTAGTAAAATTGTAATCTTGATCATTTTGATTAGTCACCACAGCCGTTTCGTCTGCTAGCGCCATCTTTAATTGCTGACAATGCATAATCACTTCGTGTTCTTCTTTCAAAACTTGAAATATTTTCGTTTGGAAATCCTTAGAGTCTGTATCAACCGGTTCGTTAGCATATCCGATCCAATCGACCATTTCTAAGTCAAAATGTTTCAGTTTCGCCGTCAACTTATCTAGGGCGTCACCTATTTTCTTTACATGATCATCTTCATCGCCTGAAATGCTGTTAGCAGCAGAGATCGAGGACATGCTTAAGTTTAAATGAGAATTCGCGTCACAGCCTAAATCTTCAATGTCACGTTGACAACTAGATTCACTTACACTACAGTTGCTGCTACCAGAAACAGACGATGAAGCTTCTTCCTGTGTAATCTGTGATTTTATATCTTTTACCGAGACAACAGGCAATTTTCTGTCGATCCTGACGAAATCCTTTGACGTAACGGTAATGCAAGTGATAGCGCTAGAATCGGATATGTCTTTGGTCCAAGAAAGGCTAGAATTGCTGGTCAAGGACGTTTTGCGCGATTCCACGAGAGCTGGCTTACTATCCTCGACAGTTTTACCAACATCTTTATTTTCATCGAGCCCTGGTTCACAATCTTTTGGATCTAGCAATGTGGGGAGATTTGGGGTTGAAATTGGTGTTTTATTATTCGCCTTACCTTCGGTCACATTGGCTCTCTTTCTTAAGCTAAGCTTAGACCTAGTACTAGGTCCTACATCGGATGGAGTAGTCCCTATTTTTTCCTTGTCAATTCTTTGTTTTTTTATGATTGGTTTCTTGACTGTTGAATCAGCTACTCTTTTCCTGGCCACTACAACAATAGTAATAATAATAATAAAGCAGGAATGCTGTACTCCTCGATGCGAGACGAATTGTGAGGTCCCTTTCTCTGGGACCCTAGCCAGACCCTGATCCCAATACCGGTTCGAGTTGGTTCGAGTAGTTACGTACAACACAATGCTTGCAAGTTCGAATCCCGAAGTACCAATGAGTTTTTCTGAATATAAGTACAATTACTAATCCCACCATTTCTTCTTATTCCCACCACGAAATTTAAGGTCAAGGAAAACATGGAGAGGAAACCTGTTTACATATGAGAAGAAAACATTTATCTGTCACATCGCATTTAAAACATATCTCCAGCAAAAATTGGGTGTGCAGGTAACACCTACACACAGAGGTGTGCATGAACTCTTTTCACCTATTTGTTCTGTATACTAGCACTAGAAGTGTGTATTAAAAAGAACTATTTTCTCCACAAGTTCAAGGGTCCCTCCGACTAGACTCTGCCGGAAGATAGAGGACTGGGTACCCTTGCAGGGAGAGCAGGCGAAATGATACATTTCATTTTTAAACAGTTCTAGTGCTAGTAGGCAGAACAGGGTTAGGTGAAAAAGAGTTCGATCACCTCTGCCTACTCCTATTTATTTATAGCCATCTTTATCCCACAGTGCTACTTCTGACCAATTGTTCAGACAAAGCAGTATGAAGATTACAAAAAAGTATTTACCAGTAGCTTTTCTTGCTTTTGATATAACTTCTGCTTTTACTGCAACTTGAGCCGTTTGCCTCGTCATTTTCTTTTTCGTTGTTACTACAGGCACTTCTGGCTCTGGAACAACATAGCTTAACTGGCATTCATAGACAACTGTCAAATGTGTCACCTTAGTAACTGTCATCGTTGCAATTTTTTTGTGAGCCAAAGCTAGCTCACACAGTTATTTATTAAGAGGAAAAATTTGATTTTTTGTTTGTGTGTTACAATTAAACTCAGAAACTACTTGAAGATTTTTCAAGTTCTTTCACCATTTGGAAGCTGCATATTTATCGAGTAACATAGGCTATATTACTTTCACTTATTGAAAGTCACACATCCTACTTATATTGTATGTATATGGGAAAGTTTGTGAGGATGTTTGTTCCTATCACACAAATATTACTGCACGGAATAGAATGCAATTTGGCACAGAGATAGATTATTAGGTGGATTTTCACATATGGCATTATATCAGATTTTATGCTCGGGAAAGCTTCTCTATAGAAAATCTTTACCACCCATATCAAGAAAAGATCAAGATTGTCACCTCTAAATTTGGCACTGATTCAACTACAAAACAATTTACATTAATCATAATTACAATGAATCTCAGTATATATATTTAAATAGGCTAACCTTGCTGTGATACTGTTTCTTTATTACTATTGGCAAAATAGTCTGAAATAACTTTCTTGGCCCTCCCTCTTTTCTTTGTTTCCGGTGGTGGGGTATCAGCTGCCATTGGTTTCACTAGCTGTGCACGAGCAACTAGAAACAAGTTTTTTTTTTGTCAAACCCTACACATATTATAAATGCAAAAGTTTGTGAGGTTGTTTTTTTCCTCTCTCACACAAAAGCTACTGAACAGAATTGGATGAAAATAGTCTAGTACTATACACCTACTCTGCCTACGTCTTCGGGACCTTTATAGGATGATGAGAAGATATGTTATTCCAAAAGAAAATTCCAGAAAAATCTACCTATGCAATTACACTCTATGAAAATGTTGCCAGCTACAATTCTCAAAACAAGTTTTACACAGATACAGACTACATTCTAAGGCCGAAGTTAAGGCTCTCAAGGATCACTATCCTTTTTGTTATAACCGTTTTGTTGTACCAAGTCAACTATCATAAAGCAATTTGAACAGTTGTTGAAAGTTATTGGAAATTCTCCTTCCAAATGGGTCCCCATGATCTTTTATTTTTTCAAAGTGAGAGCAAATATTTGCTAGTTCAATATGTTAGTCAGAGTCCGGGAGCTCAATTAGGTTTGGGGCTCTGACCTCTGGAGCACCTCAAGCCCTCCATACCTATGCCACAGCATACATTGGTTTGGAATATAAACTTACCTTGATTAGCCAAATCAATTTTTATCTGTGGTGTCATCTGCTTCTTTTTTATTGTTAACTCATTTGTAGCTGCTGGAAGTATAATAATATTCCATTAGAACATACACAAGAAATATTGCTGCACATGTCTATATATGAATACAAGTTTTTTTTTTTCATACCAAAAGAGTGGCAAACAAGCATACGGCCCACTCGATGAAAAACGGTTACCGTAGCCTATTACTTACAATACCAAAGTATCACTTGTGAGTTGCCACTCTATGTTCGGAGTTATATTGTGTTTCTCAAGCACTTCTATACATATATATGTCTTACAATTTCTTCTTAAAAATATGCAGGTTTCTTCTCAATGTTCCCTGCACCATGAAGCTTGGGGTGTGACTAATCACTGTACTCACATTCAAGTCATTGGTACAATACTAACTTGCAATGTTTACAATGCAGGCAACAATTTGAACAACTTGACGACCACAACTCTTACTGTATTAAAAATTTACAAAATCTTATATGTAAATTTCACTGCCGTCCAGTCCAATATTTGTATGTAAATAATATACTGACATTCTGGGACTTTATACACACATATTGATCATGCAGAGTCCCTCATAGTGTAAGTAGATCGAGTAGATTGTCAGTTATCACCAGAATTACAGGCCTCTTGCGCTTCGTCCAAGAACTTTTTAAAATGTTAGTTCCAATGACATGTTTTTAGGATTGGAAACTTCGCAATTACGTAGTTAGTTACAGTTGCAGGTTTAATGACTACTCCCTATACTTGCTACTTGAATTTAATAGATTGCAATTTAATTTAATTCCAAAAAGCTTACTTCAGCAAATATTCCGCATTTATACATACCTATGCTTTGTACCGGTATTTTGATTTCCAAGTCACATGGCTTCGGCTTGGGCTTTACAACTCTGTTTCTCCTAATAATCGGCTTGGTTTTAATCTCCTGAATGGGTGTAAGAGCTTTGATTATATTTCTCCTGGGTGCCATTATTTTTTGAGAAAGTTTTAGCGCTCTTCAAAAGGAACCATTCTATAAATAATACTTTTACTTATTACTTTTTCAAAGCTGAAGTAGCGAGTACTTAGTTTAAATTGTTAACTTTAATACTAACGAAATAAGAGTGACGGTATATTTTGTTTTCAAGAGCAAGTTTTCCTAAAAGTTAAACGAACCAAGATAACTCAATTCGAAGATTTCAAAGGGAAGAAGGGGATCGAGTTCATTGAATGAATGTCATTGTAAGTCGCTCTTTCTCAATGAGTCCTTTGATCATCCAACAGCAAGAAAGAACTGTCTCACTTTATTTTAATTTAATTAACGTTGAGTTTATACCGACGAGATTGAGTTTAGATTAGTTAGATAGAATTTACCCTTTTTTATGTCTCAACTTTGCTTGCTAACTTGAAAATAGTCGAGTATGAATTGATTCCATTTCATGGTAGATGCTAAAACTATACATACATTTCACTAAAGCTGTGGAATGCGTATCCTCTCTTGTTAAAGGTCAAATAGGTTACTAGTGTCAACCAATTTCGGTACTAAATAAGATTCAAAGAAGATTCGATTCTGCCGGTTACTGTCCTCTTAGATCAAGATGCCTGCTAAATACAAGATTGTAATGATTCGCCACGGCGAAAGTGAGTGGAATCAGAAAAATTTGTTCTGCGGCTGGTATGACGCTGACCTTAGCGACAAAGGTGAGTCTTAATTTGGGTGCGGGCTATTTTCCATGCAATAAAATTATACCCCTCAATTTGAGTCATCCAACTCACTATTTTATATTGTTTCATTCGTCTTATTCTATCAATTACTACTAAATAAGGGGTAAAATATGCTAATTATTTAATTAAAAATGTTGAACTAAAACAACATTTTATTAAACATACTTTTTATACAGTAAACACACATAAACTCATGTAGATAAATATATATAAACAATACCCACTTCTGGCAATCTAATGCAATTTGTATTGCCTTTTGGCAGATTATTTTTATACCACAAGGGTGGAAAACATTTCTTATTACAAGCACTTAATAAAGCTATATTGTTCTTAACTACATGCATACATATCATCACGCCGAGACCCTAATGGGGGTAGGCAGAGAGAACAGAGTACCAGTTCTTTCTAGATGTGCATACCTCTTTCGATTTGTCCTCTTTCATCAGTCTGTTCATGCATGCTCGCTGGTTTCGAGTACTCTTGATATTCCTATCTCTGAGTGTCTGATCAATTTGATCTAGGCATTGTATAACTGTCTTGTCAATCTTTCTTCACTTTCTATATGTCAAAACCAACATAACATGCCTTTATTATATTTTCATAAATAATAGCATATAAGTATATTATATACTTAACATGCCTTGCAGTGTCATCCTTGTTAAACTTGACTATACATATGATATATCTATCGCCTCTCCTCTAAAACTTTATGTGAAAAATGTTTTTAGTACTTCCTGAGTTAAGTCAATTCTAACAAAGACAAACTCTGCCTCTTTATTATCTATAATATTAGTATAGATACATATCATCATTACATCTCCCATAGGAGAGGCAGAGGAAGTAGTGTCAGTATAAGTATTTTGCATATGTATTAATGAACATCACACAGGTCGCGAAGAAGCTGTAACGGCCGGTAAAGCCCTAAAGGCAGAAGGATATCAATTTGACATTGCTCACACCTCAGTGCTAAAGCGTGCTCAGATCACTTTGAACTCTGTCCTGCAAGAGATTGGCCAGACTGACCTAGCTGTCAACAAAACTTGGAGACTTAATGAAAGACACTATGGTGGGCTCACAGGCCTGAACAAGGCTGAGACAGCTGCCAAGTATGGTGAAGCTCAGGTAATTATTCTTGTTTACTACTGCAGGAGTGATCCTGGTATATCAGTATATATTAAAAAGTACCTATGTGTCTTAAGCTGCTCTGATTACCTGTGTCTGTTAACCATCTGCTTACCATCAGATGGGCTTGCTTTTGACACCCTAGTGTTATTAACAAATATCACAAGGAACATTTCATTGTCTTTAAAGGCTTACGGACGATGAATTAACGTGATAGAGTCATGGGAGTGAAAGAGAGGCAGATGCATTACAAGCCGAGCGCTTAAGCCGGTCGTGCCTCTCTATCGCTTGTTCCGCGCTCTCGCTTGCACGCTGGGCTCAGGCGGAACGTTACCTATGAGTCATAATAATAATAAGCTCAAATACATACTACATCTAATACTAACATGGATGATGATGGATTTTGAAGTACATACATGTTGATTTTATGTACATCCATAGTTGATTTTCTGGTTGGTTACTTTTCTTGGCTTTTCGTTTCACAGGAACAATGTGTTTATTATTACCCCTGAGAAAATTAAGGCTTTGACAGTTTTAAGTCACTTGTACATCTTGTAACACTTACATACCAATATTTTATTTAAGATTGTAGACAGCCTACATATCAGTACAGCTGTCATGGGAGAACTCATTTATTCGGGGCGACTTTTGTCTGGTAATTTAGATTGACCGTAGCGAAAAAAAACGAAACTCCTCAGGTTCAAATCTGGCGGCGCAGCTTTGACGTGCCTCCCCCACCCATGGAGAAGGACCACCCTTACTACGAGACTATTGTGAACGATCCTCGCTACGCGGGCGACCCCAAGCCCGAGGAGTTCCCCATGTTCGAGAGCCTCAAGCTCACCATTGACAGGACCCTGCCCTATTGGAACGATGTTATCGTGCCTCAGGTAACAAAATCCAAATGAAAAATAGACAATAGAATCAAAGAAATTATCCCATTTTAAAATGACAAGTTTAAATGAACTTTTTGCTTTATATTTTTTTTAAACATATGTCCTTATACCTATACATTTTATTTCGAGCAAAAAGTGGGTGTATAGGTCCTACCTACACACTTCAGTCCAGCCCTTCGAGGAATTTTCTGGAAAGGCGTGAAGCGTACATGTATAATAAGAAAAAAGAAATATTATATTTAAGCCATGTTTTTCAATTTCAGATCAAAGAAGGCAAGAGAATTATCATCGCCGCACACGGAAACAGTCTGCGAGGCATTGTCAAGCATTTAGATGGTAAGCAAACTAATATTTATTTAATGCTTAATGTGTTTGCCTGATGAGTGTACAATGGGACGTTCGCAAGACAATGGTGTTACTAGCATCTGAATATTTGTAGCCTATCCATCTACCTAACAGAATAGGGTCAGTCTATACAGAGACACTAGGAGACAACATTAATTTTATATACATATAGTAGCTGTCCCGCCCAGCTTCGCTCGGGTTAAAAAAATTAATTACCGGGTCCAATTGTGAATCCAAACCATTCTCGAATCCATCTAAAGACACACAAAAAATTTCATTAAAATCAGTTCAGGAGTTCAGTGACATACACACGTACAGAAGAAATCTTACTTATATTATAAATGTGAGTTTGTAAGTTTGGCTGTTTGAGGTTCTTTCACGACAAAACGGCTGAACCGATTTGGCTGAAAGTTGAAATGGACGGGAAAAAAACGTAGGAATAGGACATAGGCTACTTTTCTTTTTTATTCCCGAAAATTCAATGTTCTAATATTATAAAGTATGATGCTCTTTCACGGCATAGCGGCTGAACCGATTCTAGCAGGAAAAACAAGCTACTTTTTCGAACTCCACGCGGGCGAAGCCGCTAGCATAAGCTAGTATATATATTAAGATAAAATATTTAATTTTACAATAAAAACTTCAATATTGCATAAAAACTTCCAGGTCTAAGCGATGCAGCTATTATGGAATTGAACCTACCAACTGGTATCCCGTTCGTGTATGAATTGGATGAAAATATGAAACCAGTAGACTCCATGGTGTTCCTTGGTGACGAAGAGACAGTCAAGAAGGCGATGGCAGCTGTGGCCGCCCAGGGCAAAGCCAAGTAAACTACGGGAAGTCACTTGTTTGTTATGTTAGCGCTGAAATATAATGATCTATTTATTGTCATAGTAAATATGAAGATGTAAGTGGTTTACAAATTAATGTTAGATCTTGGACTAATGCCAAGCTATAATTGTACCACAGAGTTATTTAAGAGATTGTTCCGATATATCTATGCTGTAGTGCATATTGTGAATGTGAAATAAAAATCTAATATATTTAAAGAATTTATATTTAAATAATTAATTAACCGACGAGCATGTATGAAGAGACTGATGAATGTGGACGAAGCGAAAGTATGTAAGTCTAGAGAGAACTGGCGCTCTATACTCTCTGCCTACCCCGTTAGGGACTCGGCGTGATGATATGTATGTATGTATGTATTATTATATCTTCGCCACTTTACGTACTGTACAGTAGTAGTGTGTTTCAAACACAAAACAAATAAACAGAAGTAACAAATTCCAATTATATAATTGGAATTTGTTCTTCTGTTACATATATATACATAGTAATATTATAGGTGGCGCTGCGATCGTGCTACTTTTCACGAAGCTGGGCGGGACAGCTAGTTCTCATAATATATGTAGACCAGTAAGGTGCGGAACAAGCATGCTTCTATTGCTGTAACGAAATAAATTGTGTATATGCCTAATGATTTGAAAAGAGTAACCATGGAGTTTCTTGCCGGTTCTTCTCCATGGAAGCGACCAACCCGAACCGTGCTTCTTTTTCGACGTTTTATAAGTGCCCACCTGGGCCTATGTGAAATAAAAACATTTTGATTTTGATTTTGCATCATTTGATGGAAAACGGGTGGCACCAAGGGTGTTTCTTGAAGAATGCCCCTTAATTTAGTATTGCTATTATACATCAACTATGCTGAACTTATAATTCTTTAAAAAAAATAGCTGAAGGCATACCATAAATTTTTTATTTATTTATTAACTCTTACTTTCCCTGTTAGCCCTGTAGGGACTCGGAGTGATGATATGTATGTAATTTCCCGCCCACCTTCGTTTGTGTTGATGAGATAAAACATGATCACAGCGCCACCTATCGGGACTAATTGTGATCCTAAGCCATTCATGGACCCGAGCCAATACACACAAAAAAAATTCATAATTGGTTTGCCATTCTCGAGTTTTTACGGGACAATCTTGTTCCAGTTCTAAAGAAGAGATAAAAAAGCGTGATAAATGCCTGACTGCCGCATGCAATATTAATTCTTGATTATTAAAAATGATCATAATCCGAGATTCCCTCCAGCCCAACTTCCTAGCTTGCGAATCAGGAGCGCTCTAAGCTTATCCACAGTGGGCGCCCTTAGCTGTGTTGACAAATCTCACCATTGTTCGGTTAAGTAGCAAAAGTTCCCAAAGTCTCGAATGTAAGAAAATACAGATGAAAAACGACTTCGAATTCACCAGATGTTTCCGGTTTGGAAGTGTATCAATCAGTCTTCTTTTGGCATTAAATTGCTTGGCGTTTATTGCCAAATTTTTGGCTTAGAATATTATTTTATTCTGGCAAACTCTCTTTGAGGTCTGACACAATATCTTCCATATTGACATCGGCTGGAGATCCCACTTCAGTGTTCCCTGTAAATTTTCTTCCAGTATATTTAGCGAACGCTTTCTGCTTACTATTGTTAAAAAAGAATTTACTAATCTCTACACTTTTATTCGCAGTTGTGGCAGTGTCATGGCCGTCTAGTTCCATAGACTCTTCGCTTTTTTTTGTACTTTTTTTCTTTCTTTGGTTCTTAGGCTTTTGTTCGAATCTAAAGTCTTTTGGTAGTTTGTGAGCGCTTGTGCAATGTTTGAATCGATCGTCTGCTGTCATGAATTTTTCTTTGCATTCTTCTACGTAGCAGCTAAACTGCGTAACGAATTTCAATATGTAGTCAATTATCATAATAATATATCTTATTTAGAGTCGTATAGCCGAGTGGTGCTTGTGTCGCTTACAACGCAAAGATAGTAAGTTCGAATCCCCACTGTACTAATAAGTTTCTCAAATTAAGTATGTACAAAGTTAACATCACGAGCTCTACAGTGAACCTAACAGCAACCTAGAAGAAAACATAAGTACCTACCTACTTATGTTCAGACACTCATTGGTACAGTCAGGATTGGATCTTGCAATATTTGTGTTGCGGGCAACTCGAACCACTCAGCCATTACGACTTTTAGAAGTTTGAGTATGACTCACCGATGCCTTCTTAGCCGCCATGACAGCGAAGAAGGAGTCATGTGACTCCTGGATGTGGAGGTCCAGCAGATGGGGCGAGGGCAGCACCCTCCTGCACTGGCTGCAGCAGTACCTGTGCGCAGAGTTGTAGTGGTTCTCGAACTGGAGTACCGAGTCTGCCGTGAACGTACACCCGGGGACGCTGCATTGCGATTTTATTCTGAAATTATAACATTTAAGCTATTGTATTGTATTGTATAGCTTTTATCGCGGGCTTTGAGCGCGGCGACCGTATCAAGAAATTTCGTAACGAAAATAAAACCCAACACCTTCAATATTTAAACATATTCGAATATAGAACAGTTCCAAATTCAAAATTGCCGGGAAATATGGAAACGACAGAACTTAAAAGGCATGCCTAGTACGTAAGCAGCTGTTTGTGAGAAAGTATATACGTGTATTGCATAAGTTGATAAAAAATGCTATGCAATAGTTTCACCGCGGCAGTCCTATTTCATTCCATTTCTTCACGAAGGCAGTGGTGTTACGGCACACAGTCTTTTCGCCAGAAATATATTTTAGATGCCAACGTGACAGATGGCAAACACTATAGAGAAACGTCTTAGAACTTCTTCTCACACGTTTGCAGGCTTTCCATCACTATAAAGGTGTGACCAATCACCACACTTGTTCAGAAAAACTCAATACTTTTTTTTACCGCATTGGTGGTAAACAGGCATGCGGTGCGCATGATGGTAAGTGGTTACCGCCGCCTATGGACTCTTGCAACACTAACGGCTCGCGCGTTGCCGACCCTGCAGGAATCTTTTCACACCCTTCTTGAAGAACTCCATGCTGTACTCTCCAGGGTAAACATCAACGGGGAGCTCATTCCACCGCCTGAGCGTTCGCGGAAGGAAACTCCTTTAGAACGGCGCAGTGCGAGACCTTTGTGGTTCAAAGGCATGGGGATGAATTCCCCGTCGATGGCGAGAGGTGCGTTGCATTGGTAAAAGTTAGAAGTGGTTAAAAGGGATTCGAACTGGCAATATTTGCTTATAAATATTCATGTTTCCCCCGAGGCCCCCGAAGTAATAGGCAACGGAGTAGGAGGAGCACCTAGTAGGTGCCAAAGAGACAGGTGGCGAGTCCGTCGCCGTTTCTCAAGCATACACTACTCTGACTCTATCTTCAAACGGATGCAAGTTTTCTGTCGATGTTTTCGTCAGCAGAGCTTTAGCAGATAAAACAAAAAAAAAACGATCCTTCACAATATTTGTTGATCTTTTCTAATAATTAACCTCTAAATGATTTTTACTTACACTTCGTGACATAAATTCTCGTCGTCCAAGTCAAATATGCCCAGACGGCGAGGAGGTGTGTCTGTCAAGAACAGTGAATCGTCTAACTTGCGGCGACCAACTCCGTAAGACTTTAGTTTCTCTAACAGAAAGGTGTCCGCCATGTTCTGGAAATGTAAAATTTGCCTCTTATTGACCAACGAAGAATATTATATCTTAACATCTTTCCGCAAGGCACCCCGTAGGGATAGGCAGAGGTGTGCAGGTACCCACACACATACTTTCCGCCAGAGATATATTTTAGGTGCAAACGTGACAGATGGCGAGTCTGTCGCTGTTACTCAAGCACGACTATATATACATACGCCTTTGAATTCTGAAGACTGACTAACGAAGAATAAGTATTCTGCCTAATGGCGTAGTTTTGTGTCAGCTGAGCGAAAATGATGGTTGGAAGTGTTGGAACTAGGTCACAAACCACTTTAAAAACCAACTCATTGTTGGGTTACATATTGAATTTTAAAAGTGCAACATTGACTTTGCAAGCGAGTAATTAATACAAAAATTAAATTAACTGATAACTGTTAGACCTGCTTTAACCATGCTTACAAAAAGTTTGGTAGGTAGTTAGGTAATAAAGAATTTCTTTCTAAGAACTAAGTTCCCTTAACACTGGCTCGAGTAGAGGTAAAACCGTGAGAGTTTACTGGAATTCTGAGACATGTTGGTTACTGTTTTGTTTGCATAGAGTTAGGTAAGTATAGACCTGTTTTAACCATGCTTACATAGATTTTGGTAGGTAGAGATAGGTCATAAAGAATTTCTTTGTAAGACTTAAGTTCCCTTAACACTGGCTCGAGTAGAGGTAAAACCGTGAGAGTTTACTGGAATTCTGAGACATGTTGGTTACTGTTTTGGTTACATAGAGGTAGGTAAGTATAGATAGGTTTCCTTTATAATACAGAAAAATTACTTAGTTTCCTTATCACTGACTCGAGTGGAAATATAACCGTGTAATCATTAGCAAACACGGTGGTTGGTATCCGTATTATACAATCGAATTTAATTATTCTTATCTGCCAGTCGTTTGGTGACAGCGTTTTATTTTGTCAAGTAACTACCTACTTTGTATAACAGGAATTTAGCGTAGGTAGTCATTTGTCTTATCTCTGTCTAAATATCCTAGAACCCGTAATCTATACTAATAAATAAAATCGGAATGTCTGTTTGTAATATTAAAATAAACGCTTTTTACGAAATGCATATGGATGTATACACGGTACATATACCAAATATATATATTTTAAATTTTTTTATCTGTCTGTCTGTTTGTTCCGATAATCTCTGTTCTGGTAATCTCTGAAACGGCTGGACCTTTTTTAACGGGACTTTCAATGGCAGATAGCTGATGTTAAAAGGAATAACTTACTTAACTATTTTTATTTTGGAAACTGAACAATATTTTTTTGTTATATTCCACGCGGACGAAGTCGCGGGCACAGCTAGTAGAAAATATATCTTTATATATACATTTCAAACGCAGTTCGTTAACCGAGCAAAAACGCGAGCACGACGGCACAACAGATTTTTGTGTTTTTCTTTTTGTGTGCACCCGATGGGACCAGATAGATGTGGTCTGGTATTTTTTACAACCAACCGAAGTTATCTTTAACAAAAACATTAAACTGCTCAATCCAGCTGACTAAGAATTTGTAAAATCGTTCCAGTACTTTTTGAACTAATTCTTTACAACAACATACTTACATACAAATCTTTCCTCTTTATAATATTAGTATAGATTGCAACATACGGTCGAGTAAATTTTAATCCATGGGTAAACCCCTTGATCTGATGAAGCACTTGCAAATTCCATTATAACTACAACCTTTATATAAACACCTTGGGACAATTCCACACAAATTGACATACTTAGTCCCAAATTAAGCAAAGCTTATGTTATGGTAACTAGACAACGATATATTTCCGTATATATATATAGATATGTACATGAAATGGATACATAGGACATCTAAGACTAAGGTACAAATAATCGTGTTCATCACACAAATATCTGCCCTCGGGAATCGCACCCGAGACCAGACGGCTGTTGACGGATCTCCACTGGAGAGCGGTCAACTGGTCTAAAGTTCTCTTTATAAGGGAGTTGGGATTCCTTTTAAAATCACGATTGATTATATTCTATTGTCAACAGGGCACTGAGCTATATGATGTTCTCCCATCCAACTGTCGACCACGCGCGAGGTCGCTTAACCTTGCAAACCAATAACCGCAGTCGTGTATATTGCAAGTAATCTTGATTATGGTTAATTGCTTGCCAGCCTTAATTCTTGTGCACTTGATAAACAGTAAGTAGGTACCTATTGTGGGTTATGTTATCTTATCTCAAATATTGAAAACCTTATCTAACAATCAGGTAGTGATTTTTGTATAGTCAGTCTATACTATGTAACAGAGTCGTGGTGACAGAGTTTTAAGTAGTTGCCAGCAACACTGAGAGAGCAAGTTCGAATCCCGACTGGAAAACTAGTTTTTCTGAACACAGTACAGTGATTAGTCACACCACAGAAGATGAAGAAAAACACAAATGTTATTACGCGACTTATATAATCTTTTGTCGATGTATTTCTTTTTTCTATTTATTATAGGAGTTTTGTCGCACACCGTGAGGACACCTGGATATAAAATAATTTAAAATCTACGCATTTACAATTTTAACAAACACTTTATATCGTCAGAACTAGGGTTCGCCAAGATACCGTTACACAGACCCACATCCTGGGTACATCCAAACATAGTTCTTCTGACATCTTTTAGGAACCCATTTGTAATCGTATCTTCATCTATATCCTCACTCTGTCTGTCTTTCTCAGACACCCACATTCCGCCAGTTTCCGCAAAGTCAGGTACAGTCGAGATTAGAACTTGCCATCGTTGTGTTGCAGGCAACTGCTCGAACGAATCGGCCACCACGACTTTTTATAATATCGTATTTAGCCCGTTGCAATAATGATACTACACTAGTTGCTACCTATTTTGTACCGAACAAAAAATTCTGGCTAGCAATAAAAAAGTTGATGCCTAACTATAGTTACGAATCTAAACAAAAACTTAGTTTTTATGTATATATTTCCTCATTTACAAGTTCCAATTGTTAGCAAATTTAATAAAAAAGCTTTTAAAGATAGTACCAGTATAACACAGTATAATAAATACATATTAAATTATTAGTGAGGATCACTTATTTGTTTAACAAAACGTAACTCCCAATCCTCTACATGAATATTCCGGCGTATCGAAGCCATTACGCCTAAAGAGATCGCTTGACCTTCATGATGATTATGTAGCTGCGATATGCCTAGCTTTAGAATAAAATAAATGATGCTCAGTCATCGTTACCGGCTCATATAACGTAGTGGTCTGGCGTCATATCTCCACTTACTTAGCTCTGTGGAGTGGTACCTATCGAACTCTGTGCATGTTTGCCGTTTAAATAATTATTTTTAAATTAAAACTTATTATTACCGAGAGCTCGAAGACGACACTACGTATATATTAATTTGGTTGTTATTTAATTGTACCCAAGTTAGTTAATTGTGTTATAAAGCGTAATTTATAGTGTTCGCAACAGTGCAAGGTTAACATAAACAACGGGAAATTAACAAAAAACAAGTGAACGAAAATGAACGTGCGGCAAAGAAAAGTAAGTTCATATGATGTACTTATTTATTTACTGTGCTCTGTAATTTTAAGAATAATTAGTAGGTATCATCACTTAAGTTACGCGATTGACTCAACTGAACTGACAGTGGCATGACAGGGATAGATACAATTATTGTTAACCTGTTTGTTATAAATGTCCTTTGTAACTTTTTTAATTAAACACATTGATTTGATAGTTTAAAACCACGAGAAATATAATTTAGATATTGCAGTTCGAAAGAAAAGTTTTAATAATAATTGAAAGAATACAAATTAAATCCTGCTATGTACCTAAATACCGGAATAAGGAGATAAACTTACATAGGGATCATATGCAGTCATACAGTTTAAGTTAGGTTGAATAATATCATGAAATACAAGAACTATTAGTTATTATTAACAAGTATTGCTTACTAAAGTCACAAATGTTGCTCGAACCCGTCAACTCAGTCAGCAGCACCAGACTGACAGACGATCATTTTGACTGATAAACTGTCGTAAATAAAAATAAAATACTCGAACTAATACCGTAATGTATGTATTTATTGGTATAGATTTATTTTCTACCGTTGTCAATGTATCACTAGACTATTAATGAATTAAACTTTACCAAAAATTTCTTAACAATCGACTCTGGAACGCAGTTCATAATCGACTACCTCTAAGATTACCATGTAGCGCTTAAGCGCCAAAGAGCATACTGGTTTGTGGGACAGCCCTATTTGATTCTTAATCTGTTTACATTTCTTTGACGTTTATGAATACCTATATCGTAAAAGTTGTGATTCGATAATGAAAACATGCAATGCAAGCTAGTCAGTCAGTCACGCAGGCTATTTATTACGCTGCAATGAAGAAAATAATATATTAAAATGCTAATTATTTACAAATAAAATAAGTATTATTTGAATCGTTTTTCGGTTGTGATGTTAATTTTAATTCGACATGGGAAAATTCAGTACTTACAGGTATTTAGAGGTGAGTCTTCAAAATGTTTATTTTAAATAACAATACCATTTCGAATTGTTTTCGCGACGTAACCTTCTGCGATGGAACTATCAAATTTATTGTTTAGAGTATTACTTATTAGTAGTCCTGTAAACTGAAGAAATTAAGTACATGTGAAAATAAGATCATAATTTAGTAAGTAATAATAAGTTATCTTATTATTTTATAATTAATTACTTATTAGTTATAAATAAATTACCACAGAAATAATTATTAGTTATTTCTGTGGTACAAATTTAATAAGTTAAATTAGCATCATAATTTTATATATAATTATATGGCTGATATATCTATTATTGCATATATGAACAAAATAGCTTAAATCACCCGAATTGTTATGCTGAATATTTACTATAATATATTTATCATCATCATATCATCACGCCAAGTCCCTAACGGGGTAGGCAGAGAGTATAGAGCGCCAGTTCATTATATTTACAATAGGTTAAAGAGGTCCATAATCTTATAATATTACGAGTTCTACTTTCTCTGCCTTGGTTCATGTGAGGGTCCATGAAGGAATAAACAAGGGTATAAGAGCACCATCTCTTTGATGAAGGGTATATATAGGTGCAAATGCCACAAATGAGCAGTCCGTTGCCATTCCTCATGCAAGACTATGTCTGAGAATATTTTTTGGTTATCTCTAACATTTCCAGGTATCCTCTTGATATGTTCTGTCAGCATAAACCTTGAATTATATAATAGAGAGATAATAGAAAGTGATTAACGAGCTTTACGGTGAAGGAAAACATCGAGAGGAAACCTGCATAAGTCTGAGAAGAAATTCAAAGGCGTATGTATAGTCGTGCTTGAGTAACGGCGATGGACTCGCCATCTGTCACGTTGGCACCTAATATACCTCTGGCGGAAAGTGGGTGTGTGGGTATTACCTATACACCTCTGCTTACCCCTTCGGGGACCCTTGTGGGAAGGCGCGAGGATATAGAAAGTAAAAGAGAGATAATAGAAATATATAGCTGGTGGCAATCAAACCACTGTCACCACAGCTGATTTTCTTTATTCATGTTTGGCTTTTTATCCAAAGGAATAACGCGCGAGTGATACCCCTGGTGTTGCAAGCGTCCATAGGCGGCGGTAACCGCTTACCATCAGGCGGACCGCATGCTTGTTTGCCACCCAAGTGTAATATAAAAAAAAAAAAAAACATATTTTGTAAATATAAATATTTTTTATGTGGGCAGAACCGCAGGGTACAGCTTGTGCATGTATTAGAACTATTGTTGAGTTAAGAACTTATTATCTACATTTTATGATAAATTCATATGGCGTGATGATATGTATATGTATGTATGTATGTATGATTAAATCAACTAGGAAATGTGCACTAATTTGATATAGATCTATTGTGAAAGATCTATGATTTTATCTATGGTAATGGATAATTTTAATGGACTTTATGAGTTATGACTGTAAGTGAATAATATTCATATTCCATAAACCAAAGAAACACAGACATTTATAGTATACTATAAATGTCTGTGTTTCTTTCTGCTGATCACATATTGGTAAAATTAGGTTCGGAGATATCTTGAAATTCTGGATAGAGCATAATTTTTCTTAGGTAATAAGTGCTAGTTAGTAATGTAATGTTAGTTATGACGAATGCATGTCATGGATACTAACCAATTAAGAATCAATTGCAGTTTGTTTGTCTTGCAAAAATTTAAGAAACCTACACTCACTTTAGATCAATCATTGTGTGTATTTGCGTAGATAGCTATAGATAGTGCCATCCACGATGACGCGATAATTTGAAGTCTTGGGGGTCGCGGGGTGCGGGGAGTTTGACCCGAGTCAATTAATTGTGGTGTGAGTGTGTGTAAGGCAAACAGTGTGTGCCGACAATTCTTAAACTATAGTGGAAGGTTGCACACTTACATAAGGAAGAATAGTGGGACGCGTCTTCGTGGATGGCGCTTAAATTCAGCTATCTATGCAAAAGGTTTAGATTCACAATTGGCCCTTATTGGTGGGACTGCGATCGGGTTTCATTTTTATTGTTTACTCCAAAACGAAGCTAGGCTGAACAGTTCAAACGGCAAACATATATATATATATTATACAATTTAAAATATCAAATAAAAAATGCGGTAAAAACTCTTGGAATTTTAATAAGCAAGCCCTATGCTTCAAAGACAGCTGTAAATTATGTAGTTACTTCATAAAAGTATTGATTTCAATGTTTCTATAAATTGCTTACTCAATGGAACTTTACTGCACAGGTCACTACATGGCACCAAAATTTACACACTAGAAATCACAATAACACAAAATAACGTGCCAGTGAAAAAACTCCAAATTACTTGCTTGATTCCCGCCAAATATTCCCAGTGTCAAGAAATGTCAAAGTTTGTATAGACTAAACAGTGTTCTTGACAGCTGTCAACTATGGTATTTATGAAAAAGATTGCCAAAGTTGCCCTTAAATATGTTTTTTGTTTCATTTCCAGTTAAGAGATGATACCTCAGTCCCACATATCAATGTAAGAAATAGGAGTATAAAGCAGCCTCGGAGATTGAAGAAATATTTTATACTGCTCGTCTTGTCAGCACTATGTATCACATACTTTCTAGGTAAGTGTCATTAGAATTCTTAAGCTTAATATACGTACAAAATGTTGTATTTGCATATTGTAAACTAGCTATGCCCTGCCGTTTCCCGCGTAAATTTGATTTATGGACTAGACGTTTTCACATGTCTTTTCTCTATGAATCAGCCTGTGTTACCACAATCTATTCTACGTGTTAATCTAGCAAATTATCTATATATATAAGTAGTTTTTGCGTAAAAAGGAACGAACATCCTCAAAAGCCTTCAAAAATAATTATATCTTCACGCGTTCACACAAGGGTACCCGGAGGCGTAGGCAGAGGTATGTGGTAACGTAACATACCATCTATTCCCTAAGATATATCTGAAAGCACGACTACATATACGTCTTTGGGGAAGCAGTCATCTGTCAATTTAAGATTGCAACTCCAGAATCCTAGCGCTACTAATGAGGACCAAACTTGTTATGATGGGCTTTGATGTGAAAGAAAACATTCTGACTGAGAGAACCGGCGTTAATCTGATAATAATTCAAAGGGATAAAGTCGTTTCTGAGTGACAGCGACAGACTCGCCACCTGTCACTTTAACAATAAGCTAACCATATTAAGGTTTCAGTTCCGGCATAATTTGGGAGGGGACCCTTTTGGCCGTGAAAATAGAAATATTCGGATTCAGTTATATATCAAAACCAGATGGAATCGCCATCTGTCACGTTGGCACCTAATATACCTCTGGCGGAAAGTGGGTGTGTGGGTATTACCTATACACCTCTGCCTACCCCTTCGGGGACCCTTGTGGGAAGGAGTGAGGATATATTATACTTCTAATTTTGTTAGAATTTTATCAAACTTTACCTTATTATTGAATAAATAAATAAACGTAATACTTCGGAAACGTCAATTGTTCCGAATAAAATCGAAGCCTTTTCCGTTCTCGGACGGTTCAGAAACCAATACATCCAATTGACTGCTACTCCTGTATCGCACATATACCGACATTAAACCATTGATTTTAAACTCTAATTCGTATGATATTAAGTCGATTTTCAAGTGTTGTGTGGAAAACTATTAATTCCATGAAGGAGTATGTTTACAGTAACGGTAGTATCGCTATTGGTGAGCCATGGTGAACGGCGTCGCGTCAGTGCGATTTTTCCCTATTTTAGCTGCAGGTATTGTACGTACTGTAGGTACTCTTCACTACAATAAGGGTTCATATAGTTACACTAGCGGTCCGCCCGGCTTCGCACGGGTAGATATAAGATTAAAATACATTTGTATTATATACATAGAAAGGATGAGTGAAGAAAGATTGACGAAACAGATATACAAAGCAAAAGTGTGTGCAAGAAGAGGCAGAGGAAGGCCACGTTCCAACTACCTGGATCAAACAGATCGGACTCTGAAGGACGGGAACGTTAAGAGTACTCGAAACCGACGAGCATGTATGAAGAGACTGATGAATGTGGATGATGAAAGTGAGGTATGTGGTGCCCAGAGAACTGGCGTTTCCGATACCTCTGCCTACCGTTAGGACCTATGCGATGATTATGCGGCGTATGTATGTATGTATATAATAATAATATAATATATATCCTCACGCCTTCCCACAAGGGTCCCCGAAGGGGTAGGCAGAGGTGTATAGGTAATACCCACACACCCACTTTCCGCCAGAGGTATATTAGGTGCCAACGTGACAGATGGCGAGTCCATCGCCGTTACTCAAGCACGACTATACATACGCCTTTGAATTTCTTCAGACGTATGCAGGTTTCCTCTCGATGTTTTCCTTCACCGTAAAGCTCGTGGTGTGACTAATCACTGTACTTAAGTTCAGAAAAACTCATTGGTACAGTTGGGATTCGAACTTGCGACCTTTGCGTCGCAGGCAACTGCTCGAACCACTCGGCCACCACGGCTCTGTATGTATGTATGTATTATATATTAAAATTGCCTGGCCTTGATCTCACCATTTTCGGCTAAGCAAAAGTTCCCGGAAGACAACGGAGACCCACGTAGCATACAGACGTGTAGTATTTGTACAAGTGTTATGTAGTTTATTTATGCGATGTAACCTATTCTTTTCATTATCATTGTATTTAATACCTAATCTGTTTTCAGTTTGTAAGCACAACTTGTTGGTATATTGCTGCTATAAACTTGAAAATATAGTCAAATAACAAATTCCTTATACCTATTATATTAAAGGCTATATATTTTCAATTCAACAAATTGAACAAAAAATTAATACTACAACCGTGATGGTCGTGTGGTTGAGACTCTACCAATGAGTTT
>JACCPG010006257.1:0-47930 GCA_016069955.1 Drepana arcuata | reverse complement strand
TTTTACTAAAGATTATGATACGAGAGGACTCTAGTCCTTACACTCTAGTGTCCCTTGGAGACCATAAATCACGATTGTATTTCCGAAAACTATTACTTAAAATAGATTAGTTTTTTTTTCAGCAAAGTGTACATTTTGTCTAATCTTTTTGTTAATCTTAAGTTTTGACCTTTATTATATTAATAATTTAAGGGGTTATTTCATTTACAATAACTTTGATTAACAATATTTCCAAAAATATGTACATATATAGATATCTATGCTAAATAGAAAATGTGTTTGTTTGATAGAAATGTCAGAAACTTCCGACCCAATGTTCAAGAATAACAGTTCCATTATAGCTCTTATTCTAGAAGGCATAAAGGCTATAGTATCATCATACTACCCAAAGGAAGTGAAGCACCATACCGGGGTTGAAATTACTCCAAGTCAAACAACGTCGACAATTGTTTTACTATGCTAACCTTATCGATTGAAAATCGAATCGAATCGATTGGGATAATTCGATACGGAAATTAATTTACTACAACCGTCAGCCTAGATTGAATGGGCGAATCTTACGCCGAGACGGAAGAGCGTACAATTGATTTTGTACGAACGAAGCAACTGGTTTTGCTAATCATGACGCCCACTTCTACATTCTACCACCGCACCTCTCGCCATCGACGTGGAACCACAAAGGTTACCTGCACGGTACAAGAGTTTCCTTCCGTGAACGCTCAGGCTGTGGAATGAGCTCCATTACATACTTGTTAATAATAATATAATATATCCTCACGTCTTCCCACAAGGGTCCACGAAGTGGTAGGCAGAGGTTTATGGGTAATACGCACACACCCACTTTCCGCCAGAGGTATATTAGGTGTCAACGTGACAGATGTCGAGTCCATCGCCGTTAGTCAAGCACGACTATACATACGCCTTTGAATTTCTTCTCAGACGTATGCAGGTATACATACTTGTTGTTGGTCAGATTACTTGCAACCCTAGGGTGTGAGTTAACCATCTTTTTATAGAGGTCTCGCGCCGTCTATTTGAGGTCTCGTGAGAAGAGGAACACTTGCTCAGAGAATTAGCATTGCTGTCCAGTGTAGTTGTTAGTCTTCTTGGCACGTCGCCGCATTGTATCAATTTCGCACAAATATACATAGATATATTTTCACTAAAAGTAGTTGGATTTAAAACAGTTTTTGTGGTTATTTTTAAGAAATAAAGTAAGTTATGTTACTGTAAGTTTATGCCATATTTTTCACCGACTTCGAAAAAGGTTCTCGACTCAACTGTATGTATGTAACGCGACCATTCCCACTATTATTCGTCAATTTTGATGTTCTTTTTTAAAGTCTTATGTATCTCCAATCATCTAAGGCAAATTAGCCAACTATAAGAGTGACTTGGATAAATTTATGAATGAAGCTGAGAGGTGCACATAGTGACTGATCTAAATTCTATAAATCTATAAATCTAAAGCCTCAAACTTACTTGTTTGCTGAAAACTGCGATGTCCTCATTGAAGGACTCCGAGGAACACACGTCACCTCCCGCCACGCCAGGGTCACGTGGCGTGCACGTCGCCAGCTCGCACTTCTCGAAAATCAGAGCCAGCAGAGGGAACAGTGGGTGCCTGGAAAGAATTCAGTCGTTATTATCAGGATCGGGATTTCAGTAAATATTAGGCAGGGCCGCCGTAAGCGGGCGTGCAAGGCGTGCACCGCACACGGGCGGCACGTCCAGGGGGGCGGCAAATCGGGCGGGCGACTCATACCTAATTCAAGTCATTGTACCCCTGACCGATCAACTCCTACGCACATAGGATACCAACTTGGGGCGCCTGCAGCGGGCTAGCCGGTCACCGGCTAGGTAGCGCGCGACCAATAGGCAATTTATATACATATTTTTTTTAATTTTTCACAATCATAATTAAGCGTCAATCATAATTCACCTCTGCCTAGCCCTTCGGGGACCCTTGTGGGAAGGCGTGAGGATATATTATTTTATTATAATTAAGCGCAAAAGATTACAAGGTGGCGAAGCAATCACGGAGGAAACACATTTATGATTTATGAGGTAAAAAAATCTATTATGATTGGTAATTTCTCTTATTTGAATTACTAGGCTGTTAAATAAAAGCTTATTAATTATATATAATACATCAAAATTAATGCAGATTCTAAAAATATATAGTTTCCGTAACCCCAAAGTATCTCATTTTAAAATATTTTTTATTTTTTACAAAACCTCCCAAAGAGTACTATGAGAAGATTTAATTTCTCCGATCACCAGCTCCACGGGTGAAGGCCTATTAAATTTTGTTAAAAAATTCGGGTACCCTTGTGGGAAGGCGTGAGGATATTATTATTATTTAAATCTAAACATTCAAAATTTCGCAAATGTAAAGGCAAGAAGAGTTACCCTCATTCACGTCAGTTGATTTGTGAATATCGTAATTGTGGATTCGATCTAAGATCGTTACTCCGCACATTTTTTGAAGAGATCGCATCTCAACTGCATTCAAGCTTCCTATGACATACCTAGGATTCGCTGCCATACAATTAAGTATGCACCAATATCGCGTGGTGGACAGCAACTCGATAATTCTTGCTCAGAATTTTATTGCCCATCAACGCCGACATGGCCCCATTCACCTTATTACAGGCAGTTATCCTTCTTTCAATATCTTTTACATACTTTCTATACTTTCCTTCTCGTGTGAACATGCTTCCTAGATATACAAATTCATTCACTTGCTCTAGAATTTGCACACTCGGTCACTTGTTCATCTCTTTCGAATACCAGAAACTTAGTCTTGCCAGCGTTTAGCCGCAGCCCCTTCTTTTCACATTCTTCTTTCATTATGGTAACTAATGACTGCAGCTCGCCCTCTGATCACGCCAGTAAAACCGCGTCATCGGCGTATAGTAGGCAGTTGACAACTAAGTTTCCACATCCGTTCGTTTTTAAAGGCTTTCAGAAAGTTATCTAGATTTATAATGATCAGGCAGGCAAACATGATATACCATTGTTTGACCCCCCGTCTTCTCATCAAACCAGGATGACATCTCACCGTTAACCCCAACGCACGCCTTGCTATCCCTATAGAGTGATTTCACGGCATGCAGTAGGGAACTGCTCACTCCATATCCAGGCAACACGTCCCAGAGTTCCTTTCGTGCGACTCTATCAAACGCCTTCTCTAAGTCGACGAAACCGCGGAAAACTTTCTGGTTAACATCCAAAAACCTTTCCGCGCTTCCGCGAAGCGAGATGGTTTGATCCATACATCCTTTTCCTGGTCTAAATCCACATTGGGATTCCCAGAGAAACCTTTCGGATCGCACTTGCATTCTGATCCTGACGATCAGAATGCAAGAGCAATGCAAGATAAAATTTATAAAAATACATATGTTACTTAAAATAAATGTTTTATCTTGGTTCTATGGTTTTTTCCCCACCATAATGAGAAAACATTGATTATCCTTTTTTTGACAAAACTCAAGGGTAAGTAGTCGTAGGGCGGCATGATCGGTATTGCACGCGGGCGACGAAACAGCTAGCGGCGGGCCTGATATTAGGAACTCTGAAACGGACGCTAGGAGTGTAGGTGTGTGTAGTTCCAAGGCATATTGCCATATATATCATCACGAGTTTCTTTTGGGGAAAGAGAGAGTAGAGCGCCAATTCTCTCTGGATACATAGTCTGTGTTTTTCTAATACTTTTACATAAGACCTTTTCAGAAATAGCCAACAACACTATTATATATAATTACTAAATATATTAATATTATAAATGTGAATGTAAGTTTGTTTGTTACGCTTTCACGTCAAAACTACTTAACCAATCATCATGAAACTTTGTACACATAGTTTTGGAGGTATTAGAAGTAACATAGGATACTTTTTATTGAAAAAAAAATTATGAAAGATAAAAAAGCCGTCCACGCCGACGAAGTCGCGGGCACAGCTAGTTACTAAATAAATACCTTGGGACAATTGCACACAAATTGACATAGCTCCTAATTTAGCCAAGCTTGTGTAATAGTAACTAGACAACGGTATATTTACTTATATAGATAAATGTATACATAAATATATAGGACTTTCAACACTAAGGTGGAAATACTCGTGTTCATCGCACAAATGCCGTCAGCAGGAATCGAGCCCTCGACCTCAAGATTCGCGGTCATGAGCTCTAACCACTAGACTTGGCTGTCGTATTGATATGTAGAAATTAAAAAAAATCGCGATTGACACCGAGCGGCAGAATTAGTGCTATTAATTATTGCCTTTACAATGCATGTATTAACATATTAAGCTTATGGTCTATAAACTAAAATGATCCTCAATGTATGCCTATAAAGTGAATAAAACCTCACATTATAAATGTAAAGAGGTGTAATGGCCCAGATGCCAGATAAGATGCGCATCGTCAGGACGTGAGTTCGATACCATCTCACTGTCACACCGCGAAGGTCGGGCTCCATTGTTGGCGAGCACACTTATAAAAAAAAACCCAGCGTGAATCTTGTCAACATTCTTACAACACACGATAATTAATTAATAGAGATATAAAGAGAATTCCAAAGATCGCAACTTCGAACCCTAACTGAACCAATGAGATTTTCTGACATTAAGTACAGTGATTAGTCACACCACGAGCTGAACGGTGAAGGAAAACATCGAGAGGAAACCTACATACGTCTGAGAAGAAATTCAAAGGCGTATGTATAGTCGTGCTGGAGTAACGGCGATGGACTCGCCATCTGTCACGTTGGCACCTATTATACCTCTGGCGGAAAGTGGGTGTGTGGGTATTACCTATACACCTCTGCCTACCCCTTCGGGGACCCTTGTGGGAAGGCGTGACTTCCTTAATTTACTATATCATCACGATTTGTCAGTTGTAGGTATAATAGGTATTCCTAGGTATAGGTAGGTGTAACGTCACCCACTAGGGATAAGGTGCGTGACAGACACCCGTCTCCTATTTGAAACACTCAAGGATGAATGAAGCTGATGAATAAGTTCCGTAAGTCTCTTCATCAGACTTGGCGTGATGATGGTACGATCAAACTCAGGAACTGCAGGGAAAATTACTATTAGTTAGCTCGTCGGTCTCTTTGCGCGGCCATTGAACCTTAAAACTTGTGTGTAGTGTGTTTTGTGATAGTACAAAATAAAAAGGCATTACGTAGTTACCAAACCACTGGGGTGTGACGAGTCTTCCTTTACGCTGCGTAAAGGGTTAAAGGAATTGTGAATCGCAATTAAACTGCTCGTGTTCCGTACAATATTACCGGTGGTTCTGACTGATATAGACTGGTAAGAAACAAGTGAATGTGGATGAAACGCAAGAGCTATGTACGTCTAGAAGAATGCTCTACTTTCTCCGCTTTGAAGGTACGTGATTCAGCTACTATATAAGAGAATACATACATATAAGGATTCTCTTATTCAAGCAATTCGCATACGATTTGGATCAATGGTAATCAGAACCCTTCTTTTATTTTAATAAGAATAATCAAACTTTAGAGAGAACTTGCGCTCTTTACTCTCTGCCTACCCTGTTAGGGACTCGGCGTGATGATATGATTATGACGAATCAAACTTTCTTTACTGACAAGTGATTTCTTATACTTAATCGCAATCTCTCAATAGTATTGCATTAAAAACAGAAATCTTGAAAATTTTAAAGCATGCCTAAACCAAAACTTTTTTTTATGTATGCCTTATATTATAACAATTAATTTCGTTCATATTGCCCAGTAAAAGGTTTTCCTATCACCCGCCGGACCCCTGCTACCATACACTGTAGTAATGAGGTATATAAAAGAAATCTATTCACAATGACTCACGAAGCCAACCATATAGTAGTAAAAACTAATATCCTACATAATTAACCTTTCCTCATACTTTGTACGTAGAAAATATTGTTTAACTGTGCATGTATTTTATTAAATTTATATGAAAACTATTCCCTATAACATCAATCGTTCGATAAAAATATAAAACTATAGTTTTTGTCCAAAGGACTAGTATCCGCTCGAAACTTCACTTTGACATATGTCAACAAACGCTACAAGTGTAACCGCACCAACTCCTGCGCATTGCAGAAGCTCATATTACGTGACAGGTTCAGATCTGATCGCACTTATATGTCAAGGGTCACGCCATTATGGAGTTATACGTCACTTTAGATATAGGAAGATAAAGAATAAGGGACCACAAATACTTTTCTAACTTATATTATGAATTAAATGGGAAAGTTTTTCAAGACGTTTGCTCCTCATTCACGGAAAAGCTGTTGAGAGGATTAAGATGAAATTTGGAACAGTGATAGATTATTAGAGGGATTTAAAAGCAGGACATGTCGTATTGTTAAAAAAACAATGCAATTAAATTTTACGTAGGTATATAGAACTGCGGGGCGCATACGTTTGACATAATATTTAATGCCTGGGTAACGGCGATGGTCTCGCCATCGGTCACGTTGGCACCTAAAATATATCTCTGGCAGAAAGCGGCTGTGTGGGCTCTACCTAAACACTTCTGCCTACCCCTGAGGGGACCCTTGTGGGAAGGCGTGAGGATATTATTTATTTATTTGATTAATCAATTATTTACTTTTGCGTACAAACATTAACATTATCATGCCGATTCCTTCACGGGGTAGGCAGAAGGAATAAATCGCCAGCTCTCTGTTGTTGTCAAAAATGTTCTCAATAGTGTTATCACATTTATGAGTTATACATATCAAAACACAGATAACGCGGCCATTATTTAAAACCGATATGGAACGGCTAGTACTTAAATTGACAGCTGTCAAAGTGACAGTATCATGTCTGTGGTAATTTATATATACAACTTACTAGCCCGCGGGTTCACTCGCACAAAATTTATTTTATAATATAAATAATACCTGGATCGATTTTGTTGGAAATTTTTGGGTGGGTTCTAGAATGGCTTAGATTCACACTTAAATCCGATAGATGGTGTGACCTTTTATATTGTATCTTTTATTATGTAGCTATTTCGGATGTAACCCCGATATCGACAGCGCCATCCACGAAGACGCGCCCCTCTTTTATTCCTTATAATTTATAGTGTAAGTGTGTAACCTTCGATTAATAGACTCGGGTCATACTCCCCGCATCCCGCTTTTTCTTCGCCTAGAAAATAGTCGCGTCTTCGTGGATGACACTATCTATACCAAGGTAGTTGGTTTTAAAATAATGTATAAGCGTCATAGACAATGTAGTCATGCCATAGAGCATTATATTCACTTGAAATGTCGTAATACAAAGTAATATATTATACTACCTATAATGATGAACCTAACGCTTGTATGAAGTAGGTAATATCTGAAAATACTCAACATTGCAATTCCAGTGAACCTCGCGTTAAAATGTATTATAATCTTACATACATACATATCATCACGTCCCTAACGGGGTAGGAAGAGAGTATAGAGCGCCAGTTCTCTCTAGACTTGCATACCTCTTTCGCTTCGTCCACATTCATCAGTCTCTTCATACATGCTCGTCGGTTTCGAGTACTCTTAACGTTCCCGTCCTTCAGAGTCCGATCTATTTGATCCAGGTAGTTGGAACGTGGCCTTCCTCTGCCTCTTCTTGCACACTATATTTTATAATCTTATCTTACTAATATTATAAATGTGAAAGTTTGTAAGTTTGGATGTTTGCGGTTCTTTAACGGCCAAACGGCTGAACCGATTTGGCTGAAAGTTGAAATGGTGATAGCTTATAACCTAGGAATAGGACATAGGCTACTTTTTTTTTAATCCTGAAAATTCAACGCTGGAAAATTTTCAAAGCTTCTTCGAACGAAGTATATTATATATGAGAGGCATAATAGCCGAGTTTAAAGATTACAAATTCAAACCCGTAGCGATGAGTTTCACTGAACAGTGATTAGTAGACAAGATTTACGGTGAAGGAAAACATGGAGACAAGTCTGAGAAGCAATTCAAAGACGTATGCATAGGAGTGCTTGAGTAACGGCGTGTGTGGTTACTTTACTCACCTCTGCCTATCCCTTCGGGGACTCTTGCGGAAACAAGTGGAGATTTTACATAAATATATATGTTATAATGGAATCCCACACGCTACCAGACTCACCCGTAAATGGCGTCCTTGTCCCGTTTATGCACAAGCGGCTCGCCGGGCAGGGCGTGCGCAGGCGCCGCCGGCGGCGGGTAGTGCACCGGAGGCAGGTGCGGGTGTGACAGGCGGTGTTCATGGTACATCGCTCCACCTTCCATGTAACCTCCGCCGTGGAGGCTTTCGTCGTACTGAAGAAAAAAAAATTGTCACATCATTCTATTGTTATATAAAAGATACGCCTTCCCAAAAGGGTGCCCGAAGTGTTAGGCAGAGGTGTATAGGTAATACCCACACGCACACTTTCCGCCTGACGTATATTAGGTGCCAACGTGACAGATGGCGAGTCCATCGCCAGAAGGCGTGAGGATATATCTATATACATATATAAAAATGTTATGTTGGTTTGTGTACGCTTCAAAAACTCAAAAAGTTCTGCACCGATCGAGCTGAAATTTTAACATGATATATATAATCCGCATCAAGGATTGTTTTTATCTATTTTTTGCATCAGTCACATATCCACAGCGAAGCGTGGCAGGGTACAGCTAGTAGTTGCCTGCGACGCAAAGGTCGCAAGTTCGAATCCCGACTCGAGCAGTTGCCTGCGATGCAAAGGTCGCAAGTTCGAATCCCGACTGTACCAATGAGTTTTTTCTGAACTTAAGTACAGTGATTAGTCACACCACGAGCTTTACGGTGAAGGAAAACATCGAGAGGAAACCTGCATACGTCTGAGAAGAAATTAAAGGCGTATGTATAGTCGTGCTTGAGTAACGGCGATGGACTCGCCATCTGTCACGTTGGCACCTAATATACCTCTGGCGGAAAGTGGGTGTGTGGGTATTACCTATACACCTCTGCCTACCCCTTTGGGGACCCTTGTGGGAAGGCGTGAGGATATATTATTATATTATATATATAAAGTTGAATGTCTGTATGTCTTTTTTTAGAATCGTAAGCGACCGGACCGATTTTAATGTAATTTTCTGTTTCTTCATGTAGATTTGAGAATGGTTTAGATTCACAATTTGACCCGATAGATGGCGCTGCGATCGTGTTATATCAACTTTTTTTTTTATACAACAAGAGTGGCAAACAAGCATACGGGCCAACCTGGTGGTTACCACAGCCTATTTACGCTTACAATACCGAAGTATCACTTGCGCGTTGCCACTCTGTGTTCGGAGAGTTATACTGTGTTGGCCGCACAATGGGACTAATCCCTTTGCTGCCAACACAATATAACAATCCTCCCCCCTCCCCAAGGAGCTTATTACTGGAAACCTTATTATCTCGTTGACTGATGAATGTGGACGAAGCGAAAGAGGTATGTAAGTCTAGAGAGAACTGGCGCTCTATACTCTCTGCCTACCCCGTTAGGGACTTGGCGTGATGATATGTATGCATGTACCTTATTCGCTTTTATTTTTTCACCCAAGCAAAGCTGGGCTAGTCTAGTAGTAAAAAAGACTTTCCTAAAGTTAAAATATAGTTTATTGTATATTGCATGAGAGGGAAACATGTTTCGCAGTCAGGATGAAATTAACGACAGTACATCTATGTATGTGTGTACAGGTAATTAGTACAACAACTATGATGATAGCACCGTGGCGGAGTGGTTTAAATAGTCACTTGCATGTCAAGATTACAGGTTGAAACCCCGGTGGTCTGTACCAATTAGTTTTACTGTGCTTAAGTACAGTCATTTGTCAGAACACGAGCTTTACGGCGAAGGAAATATATTTTTATTTGAGAAGAAATTCTAAGACGTGTGCTTTCATGCTTGTGAGGTGGCAACCTCGTCGCCTGTCATGTTGGCACCTAAGTTAACTGCTAGAAGAGGGGGATGTTCTGCCTTTCGAAGCCTGGTAAGTACATACATACATATCATCACGCCGAGTCCCTAACGGGGTAGGCAGAGAGTATGGAGCGCCAGTTCTCTCTAGATTTACATACCTCTTTCGCTTCGTCCACATTCATCAGTCTCTTCATACATGCTCGTCGGTTTCGAGTACTCTTGACGTTCTTGTATTTAACTATGAATAATATTAAGTAATGCAATTGCCTCAGCCGATATATGCATCTTTATCTTTGTGTATTAATAACATATATACGTGTGTATGTATATACATATATACGTGTGTATGTATATACATTTATCCCCTTATCTATCATTCGTAAGTCTGGTAAAAACTCCAGAATTGCAAGACCTATTAAAGTTTGTACTATGGCAACTAGACCACGGTTACTTACATAGATAGATATATACATAGAAACAAGTGACATCTAAGACTAATATCTTCTCTTAGCGGGAATCGAACCTGCTACCTTAAGCTTCGCAGGAGCTCTGACCATTAGACCAGCCTGATTAAGCTTCCAAGATTTGACCCATACATACTTTCCTTATGGTAAATAAAAACTTGTAAAAACAAATGAAAATCAACTCCATCTACCCATGTGGGTACATAATTAAATCCCAAAACAATGGACTCACTTGAAGACCTGTCAAACGTATATTTTTAATCCAGTAATCTGCTTACAAGCGATGCTATACACTTTAAAACTCAAAGCCCCTTAATTGATGGCCAACGGACGATGACTCCACGATTTCAATGAATATACCTTTTATTCTCTCCTGTTCACCATTACACTGGCCCTAGTGCGCGGGCTTTTAAGTTTAAAAATAATAAACGTCACTGTGACATTTGATTTGTGACGTCACATCCTAATGATATGTCAAAACCTAACCTAACCTAACTCGCATACACACGAGAACAATTTATGTTATTTAATTAACATTTGAATATAGATGTGCATAACATTATAATAACTAATTACAAAAATAATATTACAATCTTTTAAAGTAATAAAAACGTTACGAGTTGTTGATAAAAGATAAAGTTACATGATTGCTATCAAAATATTCATGTATTATATTTAAAAAGCTACTGTCATAATTTTTCTCAAACGTCTAATTGAAAAATGGTTTGTTAACAATGACCTTTATTACAAAGTGGGAAAGTTCATTATCGCCGTGTAAGCCCATTGCCACGGTACAGTTCACAGCATTTTTACCAGATAAAAGAAACACGGTAAGATCCAATTTTTAATTGAAATTGAATTTGTTTACGTCAAACGTGCACTAAATTAATAGTTAGTTTAAAATGAGCTTAGCCACAATACGAAATTAATTAAAAAGTTGTAAATTAAGTTTCCGTGTTACCAAGACTGGTTTCAAGATGGCGTAACTCTTAAATTATGGAATAAATTACTACTACAGACGTTATTTTCTCGTGAACTCGTGAATTAAATGCAAATTCTATTATAAATACACGATGACTTAAAATAAGTAACTACATTTGAAATCATTCATATTAATGTGTAAAAATGCAAAGTATATTATGACGTCGATGATAGATAATACATAAAATGGGTTGCGTTCTCATTAAAGTAATCATTTTTATTTGCATCTGTAGTTCGCATAAACTTATTGGCTTTACTAATGATATTTTTCCAGGGTTCGAACCCTCGTTACCTTGATTTTGCACTAGACTTTAGCAAGTGAAAATTGTCGGTAAATTAAAAACACAAATACAAAGTTACAATAAAACCTCGCATAGTTTTTAACAGACATTAAAAAACACAATAATGACTGGTGTATCGAACGGGACAAAACGCATAGTCACCCTATTTGATGGCGGCCGACCCTTCAAAATGGCCGGCCTAACACTTACAGTTCAATATTAAATGCACAAAGTGTCTAAAAAGGAGGGTATAGTTTCTATACGTAAAATATATAGATTTCATTCTCTCCCGACTCCCGAAGGGGTAGGCAGAGGTATCAACACCCTATTTTCAGCCGAGATATATGGCAGACGTCTTTGAATATCTCTCTTAACGTATGAATGGATGGAGCGCATGCGCTGAAGCTTGCTAATGGTCTATAAGCCTTTTTCTTTATAGTAATAAAAGGGATATAGCTAAAATGTCTATGAGTATATTGGTAATATCTGATACCTTACTCAAACCAGACTTACTTTACGAAAAGATAAACAATGAAGTAAAGTCAGCAAAAAGGGATACGAACAATTAAACATGACGGCTGGCTGGTCTATTTTGAATTGATTTGATTGGAGCTCCAGACTACGAAATATGAGGTCCAGATGAACACGAGTATTTGTACCTTAGTCTTGGATGTCCTATGTATTTAAGTATATATATCTATCTATCTAAATAAGTAAATATATCGTTGTCTAGTTACCATAACACAAGCTTTGCTATTTTGGGACTAGTGAATTTGAGTGGAATTGTCCCAGGTATAAAAAAAACATGTAACTTCATTAATATATATATGTACTTATAACACAAATAACCGGAGAGCATATTTCAAGAGGTTTAAGGTGTTAGCTTTTCTAGCTATTTGCAGAGTACTTTGAGCTTTTTGTACATAGTTCTAGCGTATAATTTACCTTGATTTTATCAAAGTTCGGTATAGTATATACAAACACATCCCAACCTGGGTCCACTCAAAGTTTTCCTTTGCACACAGTACACAGTTTTATAGCGTATTCACGGCGTTACTTTATTAGCGTATTACTGGTGGCAAATCCATTGTAATTGTTTTTGCGAACGATTCCGACTTTATCGTTAAGGTTTTATTGGCGCTGACTGTACATGGCCGTTGAGTGTAAGACGGGAAAAATATTTAACCATAAAGTTTGTTGAAGAATGCGACTTTCCATGCTGGATTTCAAACAAATGTAAATAAATAATTTAAACATAAAAAAAAAATTATAACTGATTTTCTGTAATGTACCTATTATTTTAAACCACCAAAATCAACACAAATTTCTCAAAACGACATTACTTACACTTTAATAATTATAAATTATAATAATTACACCTATACACCTCTGCCTACCCCTTTGGGGACCCTTGTGGGAAGGCGTGAGGATATATTATTATTATTTATAATTTCGTAAAACCATTGAGAAACTCAATTTAATCAAACATATAATATAGTTGAACAGTATCTTTTTTATTAAATGAGACAACAATCAAAGCGAATATTATCCTTAATATTATTCGGTCTCGTTCATTTTCAATTCCAATTTCGAAATGTGAACTGAATCAGTTGTGTCGAGAATCGTCAAATTCGCAGAACGATTCAAAATTTGAATTTGGAATTGTTAACTTTGAATTTGGAATTGCTATGTTCCGGTTTGATCCTGGTCGATGCGACTTTTGTTATTTTAAAGAAATATTTTTTAAAACTAAGGCGTCCATAATATTTTGTTAGATTGATATAGCATAATGAGTTTGTTTACACCTTTTTATGCGTCACGTAATGAAATGATAACGTATGCATTGTTGGTGTTATACAATGATACGGCATGATTGAGTAATTATTAGGTCACGTTGTTTTTTGCGCGTTTGTTTCAGAATTTCTCGCGAACCCAACATACGGGTGTGATGTATTATGTATGTAACCCAGTTTTTTCAGATTTATAAGTTTGCATTCACTCACGACGCCTAACTGGCCTGGGCTGAAATAGTCTTCCAAATTCAAAAATATCCGTTAAAAATATTCCGATTATTAAAAATGATACTAAAGCAGACTAGTCCGAGTTCGAGGCCTGCAGCACAAAGATTGCAAGTTCGAATCCCGACTGTACCAAAGTTTTTACTGAATTTAATTTTAGTACAGTGATTAGTCACACCACGAGCTTAACGGTGAAGGAAAACATCGCGAGGAAAGCTATATAGGTACGTCTGAGAAGAAATTCAAAGGCGTATTTACAGTCGTACTTGAGTAACGGCGATGGACTCGTCATCTGACACGTTGCCACCTAAAATATATCTCTGGCGGAATGTGGGTACTACCGATACACCTTCGGGGACCTTGTGGGAAGGCGTAAAGATATATTATACATATATATATGTATATTAATTATTCTTACGTGACTAACAACGGTACACCATGGCTGTCATTAAAAAAACAAGCAACGTCACATAAATACTGGTTTCATAAACGCACCGCTACAAATACTAGGTAATCTAGACACCCTAAGTAACGTAAGTATTAGGTGAATGGTGTGCCAGTCCTGGGGGGGTGAGCTATCATTAAGCTATTGAGCTATTATATATTGATTACATGGACACTAAGGATGTCCGCGATTTTTACGACAATGATAATAATAATAATAATATTCTTTATTGTACACACACACATACAGACAAATAGGATGACAAAAAGACAGAGAATAACATGTAATAGGCACAATAGGCGGCCTTATCGCAAAAGCGATCTCTTCCAGGCAACCAAGTGAAGAGAGAAAAGAAATAGAGATAAAAGGTAGGTGTGATAGTTGAGCGGATGAAATATACATATTTATTTATTAAACGTACAGTTTAATAAATGTACGCCATATCCACATTATATCTATCTATATACATAGGGGTAGGCAGTGGTGTATATATAGTGGCGAGTAATTCGAGAGTAACTGCATTGCAAAGATTTGGATCCCGACCAATGAGGTTTTTTAAAAAAAGAAAACATCGAGAGGAAACCTGCATACGTCTGAGAAGAAATTCAACGGCGTATGTATAGTCGTGCTTGAGTAACGGCGATGGACTCGCCATCTGTCACGTTGGCACCTAAAATATATCTAGAAGGGGTAGTGCAGAGGTTCTCTCGGCTACTTATGCCTAGATTTGTGTATATTATAGGTGCCAACGTGACATTTCTTTAATAATTATTAAGTAAATCTGTTGTTATTATACGGAACGCTTTAATTATTAAAATGTATGCCCGCGCAAAGCAACCGTGCGACGTTTACAATCTTTACATTCCTGTCAAACTATATAACAATATGTAATAATATTGTTACAAGAGTGCATTTATCATATTATCTAACGTAGATATTCATAATCCCCGCCATAGATAAAGATTGTCTGTAATTAGCCTTCATTTTGGAAAATGAGGATCTTATTATGATTGAACGTCAAGAATTTAATCCTTGTGGTTTTTTTTTATTATATTCCTGCCACAATATTAATACAATCGGCACATTTCATTACAAATATCGTATCAATTAATACATTGTAGTTATTATTATTATTATTATTGTAGTAAGACAATGCTGATTATTTTTGATGTGATTGTAAAGATGAAGACAGGCATGTTACGTTGGTTTGGACAAATAGAAAGGATGAGTGAAGAAAGATTGACGAAACAGATATACAAAGCAAAAGTGTGTGCAAGAAGAGGCAGTGGAAGGCCACGTTCCAACTACCTGGATCAAATAGATCGGACTCTGAAGGACGGGAACGTTAAGAGTACTCGAAACCGACGAGCATGTATGAAGAGACTGATGAATGTGGGCGAAGCGAGAGGTATGTACCTAAGACTAGAGATCGGGCGATACTCTCTCTGCCTACCCCGTTAGGGAATCGGCGTGATACATATGTATGTATGTATTAAAGATTCGGTGGGGAATAGTAATGTGCTGTTTTCATAACTAAACCTTTTTATTCTGGCAACACTTGAGAGTAACAATATTTTTATAGCTCCTGCAAGCGGTAATCAATCTCAAAACAATAAGTCTTTAATTTGTAATGCTCAACTATTACATACACACATCCCTAATCGACCTCGTAAACTAAAGATTGTAAATCATAATAACACGAACTAGATCGAATGCATTCCAGCCTTTGCCTACGACATTTACAACCTTACTCCTTCGTAACAGTGTTGCCGCCAAATCGTATGTTACAAGCATCCAATATTTGCCTTTTAATATACATTTGCCGTTCAAAAATACGCTTTATTGATTATAACCTAAAATACACTGACTTAATCGTTCACGCGTAACTTAATATTTGTGTTATGACGTTATGAATATGGCCGCTAAGTTAGGTAGGTATTTTTATTGGATCGTATTTAGAACAATAGCACAGCTTGTTCGACCAACGACGACTAATTTTAATTACAAGTAGGTACTTATTTAAAAACCGAACACGGTCAAGCTTATTGTTTTCACGTTGATTTTACATTCAAATTACGAATAAAAAATAGTGCCAACATTAGCAGCGAAACTTTTTCTTTTTCAAAATGGCGATCGTGGAAAAGTGTATTCCATTCGTTTTAATTCGGCAAGTGTCACGCACAGGCGATAGTGGCATGATAACGAGCGACTTGTGCCTTACGCATTTCGGGGTGGGACCTAAAGTTGTTAAATCGTTACTTCGGAAGCAACAATGGAAGACACGTTGCTAGCTAACTCTGTATAGAAACATGTGATAATAATATTTACTCTGCAATTGGGTAATTGTATTTATCATCAATGGACGGGTCGATAATCATAATGTTTAATCGATTTTTTTTATAGTTTGAGGATAAAAAGAGGTTTATTTGATTTAAGTGCGTGAGTCAGAGGTCAGCAAATAATTTATGCTAAGATTTTTCTTGTTATAAATTTAATTTTTCAACGTCAAGCGAACACCTTTCTAATTTTACAGTTTTAAGGCGTCGCCTTCATAGGATTGTTATTCATATACAACGTACACGTTCCGTTACACGGTGAGCCTTCGACCTTTAAACGGACACAGCTTAAGTAGTAATGGAACGGATAAATTGTAATTTTTTTAACTTGACTGGTTAATGTTCCTCGGATAGAAATATACGGCTAGTTTGTTAAGGGCTTCAAATTGTTAGAAGCCTGTTAAAGCTTCAAATAAAGAAACAAACTAATTAAAAAAGCTTATTATACTATCGTACTACGTAATAAGTTTGTAAAAACCAATGAACCGATTCGGTTGAAATTTAGCACAGAGACAGATTATGAGACGGATTAACGCATGCATGTTTAATTTCATAAAAATTGCTTATTAATGAAATCGCGGGTGAAACTGAGGGACACAGCCAGTATCTTATCTTTAAATTATATATATGCATATAATTGTTCACTTTCCGAATTCATTTTAAAAATAAAGCAATTCCAGCGTAAAAATGAGACCGGGGAGTTTGTTACGCCGTTTCTTCTCCTGACAGTTCCCGTTTCTTGGAAACGTTGGTAACGTAATTTTTTTATTCAATATGCTACGTTCAGTAAGTGTTCCCTGTGGAATGTTTTTTCTTTTTGTTCATGTTAGGCAAGAGACAAAATAGAACACAATTTTATAGTAGTGTTGATCAATCAAAGCTTGAAATCGGTCGCACGCGGGCCGCCATGACACACATCGGCGATGACGTCATTGTTGTTGGCGTTTGTGACATTACATGTGGCTAAGCACCAGCAGTCTTCAGAGCAATAATAAATAATTTTAACTCGTATTGCTTAAGTAATAGGAACATTATTGGCATGCAGCGCCGGACGCCGCTAAGTGGAATAAAATATTTTCCCATAAATTTTTAGGTCAGTGCCAGTGCATTCCGACACGTATGAAGGGATGGGGGTAATTAACATTCTGCTCTGATCACATTCACACCTCTGCGACAATTACCAGACCGGTATGTGAGCAATTAATAAGCTGGATAGCTTTCACGACGCAAAATGCGAAAAAATACAGTGTCGCCAACTGGAATTAACCATTGAAAACTACCGTTTTCATCCACAGACCGAAAATAGTTAAATAATCTATGGGCACTAACCCACGTACTGGCCACAAAATCTGTAATGACTACCTTTTTGACGGCTTGAAAGCCGGTTCCAAAATTAAATGATACGTTTTAAAAATGGAATCGCTCAGACCCGCCTTTTTTCCTGCGAGATAACCTTAAGTCCATTTGGGTTGGCATAAAGAAAAAATGAGTATCGGGCGTTTTAATTTTTTTAAATGACATTCTGTGGTTTTTTCTCAGTCAGTGGGAACGTTAGGGAGTGTAATAAGTTTCCGAACGTTTTTTGCGATTTGTTTCTTAAACAATAAAAATGTAATTCTGTTAGTCAGACGGTTACACATTGTCGTGTGCTTTTGCATCATAAGTCACGCTGTCGTCCGCTGATGAGTCCGAGCCCTTCTAATTAAGCTGGCAATCATTAATCGCCACAGTTATTCAAATTTGCTTGGAACGCCCGTGGGTCACGGTTTTTTACGATCTGCGGTTTGGAGATTAGCGTAGATCGATTCTGAGAAGCAAAAAATATCTGGGAGCGTTGCAAAATGATGAATAACACTTTGGTCGGCAACATTTCGTTCGGAAAGGTTATATAAAGAGCTGGGGAAGACACTCGGGAGGGTGGGCCCACCCCTGCCCACCCCTCATGTCATCTGCCGGTACCAGCCATCCGTAACAGCTAATGTATTCCGTACCTAATAATAATGTACAGGCCCTACTATTGGCCCTATTCGGCGTTCATTGTGTACTTTCAAATCAAACAACTGCAGTTCGAAAGGAGGTTTCCTTCCGCTAACGCTCAGGTGTGGCATGCACTGTCCGTTGAGGTTTCCCCCAGAGAGTATGGAGTTCTTCAAGAAGCTGAAGAAGAAGAAGTCCGTTGATAGGCGACGGTAACCGAATACCATCAAAGCTAAGTGTTTGCTTGCCATTTTATTGGTATCTTTAAAAATCTTTCTCTGTGAAACACTGGCCGTTTCTAAGTAGACAAAGAAATATTTTTTTAATTACTTTTAGCTATAATTTGTCTTAAATATTGTAGGTCTGTAGCAATGAGTTTTTATCGCACCAGCTTCATGGTGAACGAAAGCATCTTGAAGAGATGGATGCGTTCGAAAGGAAATTCAAAGGCGTATGTATAGTCGTGCTTGAGGAACGGCGATGGACTCGCCATCTGTCACGTTGACATATAGGTTGACATATTGTTGTGGGAAGGCGTAAAGATTCCTCGAAATACAAACTGTAACGAGCCTACAATAACGGCAATACTCAAGTAGTATATTTGGTGAAAATGAACACGAAATAAATTTGGCACAATAAAATGTACATTAAAGCGAGGTAGGTAGCCAATGGTCCAGGTGTTTTATGTATATCTTTAAATTGATAGTGGTAAATCAAGAGTCGTTAGACGGTGTGCGATGCGCGTATCCAATTTTACTGCGGCCGTTCGACCCGAACGTAATACGACCGTAAACTTAGAAAAATCTTTATATTTATACATACTAATACGAGTATAACACGCGGACGGAGGGCCGACTCTTCAATTTAACAACACTATACCGGGCGCTAGCCATAAATACCGCTTCATTCATGATACGTGCAACGTAAGAGCCACAAGAATGCTCTATGCGTTTGTTTCACGACCATAAATACTAATAAAACGACCTCGTTACGGGGACAGTTCGAAAATCGGGCACACGACTCCTTAACGACACCTATTAGGGATCTTCTGTCTGGTCGATTTAATTGAAAAATTGTATCCAGAGCGTTGCAAGAGTTGTATCCGACTCCCGCGCCGGATGCGGGCCCAGACGTCCATTATTCCATTTGCCCATCCGCATGGGGACACGGGACACGGGCCACGGGCGCGGCGACACCACACGTGTCGCGCCGATACTCTCTGCCATCATCGAGACATCGACACTACACCTTCCTGCGCTGCCAACACTACGCTCTCCACTGTTCTATATTTGAATTCAAACCCGTAGGGCCCGTTCTAAATTCGAATGTGGAAGGCCCAGGCCCGCGCGAGCTGGAGTGTTTTTCTTGGTTTTTAAAAATAGAACGCGTAAGCGATGTTCGACATACGGATTCGGTCGATTCGCGAGCGGATTTATTGCTCGGAAAGTATCGCGCGGGAAACGCTTAACACTCGTTTTAAAGCCGCGGATGAAAGCTTTAGATCCCATTCCAATTTTAATTTGAAATTAAGAAAAAAACACAAACAAACAAACGTAAACGTACGCATCACAAATACGCGTTGGCCGCCAACGGGCGGTGACATTTTTATAAGTTTATCAAAGTTATTGTAATTAACGAATTTTATTGTTTGTAAATTAATTTTGAAGCATCTATTAACCTTAGGTTAGCGATTATGAGTTAACAAATTATAATTTATCGTTAATTATTGGTAATGCCAGTATTATATCTGCGCGCGCGCGTGTGTGTGTATGTGTGTGTGTAAACAGTGGGGTCAATAGCTGGCACATGAACTGGCGCGGCGCGATACTAACCCCTTATCGTCTGGTGCACTCTTCGGGACAGTTGGAGACTCTCACTGAGATTTCACGTAAATATATGGTCGTTAAGATAACCATTTCCTTTCCTCGCTCCGATCCTTTTTGCTTTTATTAAAAACATCAAAGTACTTAAGAATGTAATAAAACTGTTGCCGCCATAACGCACATATTCGGCTCGTTAAATGAACCTTTTGCAATTTCCATTTTTTTTTAAACTCTATATAAACTATAGACCGCTTTCAAAGGTCGTTTAATTCGATACTTAAAAACAGCTTTTTATAGTTCTTAAAAAAAATCGGTTACGATACGTGTTCGAATAACAAATAAGTGAGTACCTACAGTGTTGCCAGCGAGCAAAAAGTGTTGAAAAAAGTATCTCATCATAAATAACGTTGACATAAAGTCGCCCACGGCCGTCTTATTACCTCGTCTGTCCGTTTGTCCGTTCGTTACCTCTATTGTGGCTGTGAATGCGAGATTAGCCACACCGGCACTCGTGATTGACTATTTAACTTCGGATTCTGTGAGTGACGCATTTCGGAGCGAGTGGAAATTCATCTCTTTGTACCAGAGACAAACGGCGTAATATTGTCTTTGATATGTGTTTCTAATAATTATATGTGGTATGGGAACAGACGACACATTAATAGGTAGCAACAAAAATATGTGTGGTACTACACACCTCTGCCTACCCCCTTAGGTACCCTTGTGGGAATGCGTGATAAAGATGTAAAAATATTTGGAAATAATTGTTTTTCTTGTAGACAAATTCATTATGTTATTTTAGTCTAGATAGAACTGGCGCTACTCTCTGCCTGCGTTAGGGACTCAGCGTAAAGATATATTATGTATATAATAATATATCCTCACGCCTTCCCACAAGGGTCCCCGAAGGGGTAGGCAGAGGTGTATAGGTAATACCCACACACCCACTTTCCGCCAGAGGTATATTAGGTGCCAACGTGACAGATGGCGAGTCCATCGCCGTTACTCCAGCACGACTATACATACGCCTTTGAATTTCTTCTCAGACATGCAGGTTTCCTCTCGATGTTTTCCTTCACCGTAAAGCTCGTGGTGTGACTAATCACTGTACTTAAGTTCAGAAAAACTCATTGGTACAGTCGGGATTCGAACTTGCGACCTTTGCGTCGCAGGCAACTGCTCGAACCACTCGGCCACCACGGCTCCTATGTATATATATTATGTATATATATATATATATATATATATGTTTTTCGCATAAAAATCTCTAATAATTAAAATAAAATTATTCATGAAGAATCTAACTACTTTTTTTTACCGTTTTTATATTTCCTGAAAATATGCAAAAAAAATCATTTTTCGGTAAGGTTGCCATTTTGTTAGCTTTTGAGCTATTTGTTCTATTGCATCGTCGAAGTATTAAATAACTACTATAAGACAATTATATTATCTTCTTTAAAACACTGCATTGTAACAAATGAACATCTACAGTTATCTTTTAATTTAAGCTTTAATTTTGTAAGCAGAAAATAACTGCAGAGAAATGTTTAAACCAATCTGAAATGTATCAAGATTGGATGAGACTTGCGAATTGGGCTCACGGTGGCCAGTCTGGACCCGTTCTCGGCAATAATTTGGTCATCGCCCTGCGCCGGCGCAGCCACAAGGCCCGACCATGGCCCCTCACTTATCAATACGATATCATCCTAACCTTTCGCAATAATTTCTTATTCTTTACAATCAAATTACCGGGAATACGAAGGGCAAAACCCAGCCGAGTTCTTCAATAAGGTCGTGAAAAGATTTCAGCCGAAGCGGCGGTAACCGCTTATCATTAGCCCGCTTTTTGGTGTAATTAAAAACTGAGGCCGACGGCTTGCCGTTAATCTAAAAGATAAGACGGCTAATTGCCCGTGACGTTATACTATTCATCTCGGAGTTTCTCTAAAAACTGTCAGCTAAATGCGCGCGCTAAGCAGTTGCTGGCCGGCTTGATTCCAATTTCAAACCTCGTTATCGAACTAAGAAAAAATAACCGAATGCGCGCGATCCAGATCCGAAAGGGCTCGAGAAAACGAAACATTTCAAAATTCGAACATTCGAACGTTGTTTCGTGTAACGAGCGAACTTTAGAGTTTGAACAATTTTAAAATTCGAAGCTACATGTTCGACCGCGCCAACGGGCAGTCCTCATTGTTCCAACCCCCGGCCACTAACTGCTGACTCACCGGCGGTCAATTAATATTATTTAATCTGTATCTAGATCCGTCGGTGTATTTGAGGGATTATATCGTTTCGGGAGTTCTCCGACGGATTTGTCGATCGTCGATAAAACTAACACGAGCGCGTTCTGTTTGATCGGCCAAAGAACTGGCGTGACATGAATATGCAAAAGCGAGACATATTTTGATACTAGCGCCAGAATAGCTGTCGCCTGGCGAGATGTGCTGATTAATGGGCTTTACGCATAATATGAGTGAGCGGCATGGCGGCGGCAATATTGTGACGGGATGGCGGCCTATCAAGCATTCAAGAGAGTTCCCCAAAAAGGATGTTAGACGATCGGTGAACTATTATAACCCTCAAATTAGCGAGCGCGGGAATTAACGTTGAATCCAAAGTGCGCAATTAAAGCGCGTCTACACAGAGCCAATTCGAAAATGAACAGCGATATTCAAATTGAAAAAGGAACGCGCCGAGAATAAAACAATGGCTACCCACAGGTTCGCGCGGTGCGTTGCGGAGGAGAGCCATTTAAATAACGAATTAGCGGGCCCATAGGCGCGGCGGCCATCTGACTATTCCCAATTGATTCCATGTACGAATTATGTTAAATTGTAGTCGACATTCCCAGAAATAGATGTCCACATACATTAATAAAAATTAAAGCATATTTTATTTCTTTCTTTAGCAACGATACTTTTCTACAAATTGTCTTTGGACATAAATTAAATCTCTAAATTTACTATTCCCATCCCGCCTCCACGCTACCATTAAAACAGACGCGCCTAACTTGGTCCGGGACTTAATCTACACCAACGAAAGGTTATTTCGTTAATAGCAAGTTTTTAGACATGGGTGCGTGCATTACGGTTTGAGAAATGGCCGCTTCTAATCACTATGTCGCATTAAAACCGTCTTTGGAACCGGTCGGCCGTTTTATTGTGTCCATATATCATATTGTCATATACCATGTTACGTAAGGCAGCGAATGCAGGGCCGTTGACCGTTGCTCGAGCACCACAATGATTCCACATTTGAAATTGGAATCGCGAATGGCGCCAATTTCATTTTTAATTGAAGACTGTTAAAAATTAAACGGGTACGATATTTAATTAGGTTTTACGATTCGAAACGTGTTGCATTGTAAGAAAATACTAGGAAGTGTTGTATGTTGACAAAAAATGCATTTATTCAATTGAGAGACGCTCAATAAAAGCTAAATTCCTTGCGAAATTGGTTTATTGTTACCCGTAAACGGCTATTTGTAAATTCGATTTTCAAATTAGTATTTACTTTTTAAATTAACGCATAGATGTGTGTTTAAGTAAAATGTAACTCATGTTACCCCGGAATAAAATATCTTATCATCGAAAATAGTTCATTAAAAAACCATTTCACTAACTCACAATAAAGTTCATAATCTATTCATGACAGTTATAAAATATAGACTGACATTTATTTGTTATCTGTAGAAAATATATTTCTTAATTAGGCCTAAATGTCATGTATATATCGTTATGATATTTAAAAAGAAAGGTATTAAACTGCGTGTATTCAAGGCAAGTTAATATTAATCTTACGATAATGAGGGTAAAATATTTAATTCATACAATGATTAATAACTCAAGTCGATAAACAGCGGGCAAACTAGCATTCGATATTGTTATCACGCAGATTACGCGAAAGTATTACATTACAATATTGAACCGACCATATCATAACATTAATGAAAAAGTTATAACACTTCGATAAACATCGACACATCAGTTCAACTTGCACTTGACAATTATTTACTAATTTACCGTTTAAACGTGTTACAATGAGCAGAGTTGCCAGCGGTGGAAATTAAAAAGACACTAATGCTAACCTTATCAAGCAACGGCAACACTAATGGTGCAGCTTTTAAACACTTTGACATAAAAATCGAGTTGCGTTTATCACGAATGCACACGGAATTGCCTTTACAATAGTATAATATTATCTTTAGTGTAAAAAAAACGGGGCAATAATAAGTTTATTGGCTCTTACGAAGCTCAAGTGGTCCTTACACTAAAGCAAGTCTTGGAAAGCCGTGATGCCCCTACTTTTGCATCTATAGGCGGCGGTAACCGCTTGCCATCAGGCCGACGGCTAATAGAATATAACTATTTTATTTGTCCGTAAGTCTAAAGAGGAAGACCAAGATTTACATCAGTCATGTAGGACTGATTCATCAAAGAAAAATATCACTCATGACGTATGGAGGTGGAAGATGTACTAGACAGAGTCAAATGGAACTGTATCAGAGACAAGAGGCTAGCTCTTAAATGTGCGAATGAATGAATGAATGAATGAAAGATTCTAGGCGCTCTATAATATTTAACTACAATGCCTTCAAAGACCGACCGCAAGGCAGTTAAATGGCAACTAATATTTTATTTAATCATATTATATGGATACCTACTTACTGTAATATTTAAATAGAGTATCAGATAGCCCTTACTCTACACTGTTGGGTACTAATTCAGGGTGTAATGGAGCAATAAATAGACTTGAATTTGAATTTATTGTATCTGTATATTGAAAGTTACAAATAGAAAATTACAGCCGTGGTGACCGAGTGGTTCAAGCAGTTGCCTGCGACACAAAGATCGCAAGTTCGAATCCCGACTGTACCAATGAGTTTTTCTGAACTTAAGTACAGTGATTAGTCACACCACGAGCTTTACGGTGAAGGAAAACATCGAAAGGAAACCTACATACGTCTGAGAATCAATTCAATGGCGTATGTATAGTAGTGCTTGAGTAACGGCAATGGACTCGCCATCTGTCACGTTGACACCTAATATACCTCTGGCGGAAAGTGGGTGGGTATTACCTATACACCTCTGCCTACCCCTTCGGGGACCCTTGTGGTAAGGCGTGAGGATATATTATATTGAATAGTAAAGGCATATTGGTTGAATAAGAAGTTCTATTTATTATTTACAAAAAAGGTTTATCTGGGAGCAAGATAGCGAGATAATTGTTTTAAATGTTTATGGTTTTAGGTTATTTTAAAAGAATAACATATCACAGCTTGAACTCAAATATTTGTTAATAAAAAAAAACTATAGAGCTCCATTTTTAAATTGCAATTTTTAAAACCAATCCCAAATGGCATTTGCAACTTTTTTAATCGACCATAAAGCTTTTTTACTTCCATTCCGCAGCATCGGTAAGATGTGTATAGAGATAGCATAAATATTTTTTTTATTACCCGATTTAATTGCATTTAAAACGGATGCCTGGGTGTTTTGACCACATTTGCTACGTTAACTTTGACATCAATTTAACCTTCTGACTATAGATTATTAGAAAATATTTCTGGATTAAAAAAAATCCTTTTGGATAAAAATTTATTTTTTATCGCTTTTATCATCGTAAGAGCTGAAAATATTCTAATATTCCAACACGATTCTGAAGTTCTCATATATTTTATTAAAGCTCATATACCAAACTACCAATGGCCTTATTTCAAAGACGCTCCTTGCCAACAAATTGATTAAAAAAGTCAACATCGTTGAGCATTTTTTTTTATACCATATATATACATATTGACTTTTTTAATGTAGATTTCTGTTTGAGAGTTCAAAACGTCAAATTTATATCTTTTAAGAACACATTTTTAAACTTTAATTTGAAGTAAGTACCTAAATTTTGCTTCTTTTACTTCTTTTGTATAACACGAACTTATATTTAACATAAACTTAGGTATAATTTATAAAAAGCGCTGCATACCTATCTTTTCAGTCGTTTTGATATATGCATCATTTTAAAACTGTAAAGCTTATTAAATATTTTATATTATTTTGAGTACCTAGTATTCTTAATTAAGTTTCTAAAAACGCGGTCAGCGATATTGTTTTTTTTAATTAATATTATAAGTGGTATTAAGTATTTATTTCTTCAGCCTAAACATTGTACACCTACGAGCATTTCGGTAAAGTGGGTAAAAAGTAAACCATTCCTCAGAAAGCACTAATAATGGAATATTTTTTTATTATATGGCGATTTTTTAATATTATTGCCATACATTATTATTAATTAAATTGTATTTGTGGGCGCTTTAACATCTTCGGTAGTTGAGTGAACACATAAAGCAAAATGCCATACGCTAAAAAAATCAGTTTACAGTTTAATCTTTCCGCTAGAAAATTAAGAGGTACAGTTTGTTATTTTTTATAGAATACGTTTCAAAATAATCTTTTTTTAACATTTTAGTATGACGTGTAAACTACATATTATCCTGTTTTTATAACAAGAACTGAAAATGAAGTCACAGGCATAAGCAGTTTCGAAATTTTAAGTTAGAACGTGGCTTAGCCAATATGGCGGACGAAATTTCTTTCAAATCTGACAACATGTCACATCTGAGACGCTGAATTGTATAGTTTCAGAGACGCAGTTCCATGCTCCATTTAAGAATTGGAAAATAACTGTGTCCGAAACGTGTTATCCAACGTGAGGGTTACCGTCAGCGCTATCATCGATTATGCACTATTAGTAGACAAATTGATATCGTTATCATTTGTATCGTAAAATTTACGATATCCCAACGTTTACAATGCCCTCACTAGGCTTGTGTACACATAATTTTGTTTGGCAATTTAGCCCGAATTAATTTCTACTTCGAGGTGTAAGTCAATCATTTATTGTTTATTCTCAATTCAAGTACAGTGGACTTAATGCTTGAGCATTATCTACAAGTCCTGCTGCCATGACAGGCGAAACATTGACGCGGGTGTATGAAAAATAATTGTAGTGATTAAGAGTGTTTAGCCCTGAAAGATCTTGTACAATTCCAATGCGTACTGCATCTTTATAGGTCGTTTGATTGTTATATTCAGAAGTTTATATAATATTCTATTATAATTGTTTGTACAGTAACTAGTTATTAATCCACAAAATGTTTATCATAATTGTGTAAGAGGGCCTCTAAGTATTTGGTAACAATATCAAATAAATTATCGAACCTTACATCAACGTATTGTTTCCGTCGGCTTTTACAATTATGGCATATAATTAAATATATTTACTGTTTTCCTTCACCGTAAAGCTCGTGGTGTGACTAATCACTGTACTTAACTTCAGAAAAAACTCATTGGTACAGTCGGGATTCGAACGTGCGACCTTTGCGTCGCAGGCAACTGGTTGAACCACTCGGCTACCACTGCTCTTTACGGTGAAGGAAAACATCGAGAGGAAACCTGCATAACGTCTGAGAAGAAATTCAAAGCCGTATGTATAGTCTGCTTGAGTAACGGCGATGGACTCGCCATCTGTCACGTTGGCACCTAATATACCTCTGGCGGAAGGTGGGTGTGAGGATATTACCTTTACACCTCTGCCTACCCCTTCGGGGACCCTTGTGGGAAGGCGTGAGGAGTAGTAGTTTTTATGAAATCTGAAGATTATTTTTAAATATAATTAATGTGTTATACATTTGTGTCTAAATATTTTGAAGACAATTTAGGTTCCAATATATTCTTTCATATTTGTAGGAATATGCTGGGTATTTTGGATATTACTATAAACACTTAGATCAGATTATATTAACAACGCTTCCATTGAATTATTTGCGTAAATCTATCATGCTAAGTCTAGCTAAAGCTAACAGAGAGTTAAACGCCAGTTTTCACTAAACTTTCAGACCTAAAAACCTAACTTCTAACTTCATACCTCTTCAAAAATTAATGTTCCAATCTCATCGGCACTACAATATACTAATCTCTAATCACGGTAACAATTTTTAAATTCAAAACCAGCATTTAAATATTCAAATTAAAGTCTATTAGATTCGAAACTTGTCTCCAAATCATGGATAACAAACACTTAGGAGGAAGTAATTAAATTCAATAGCCACAGAATGAATCTATAGAATTTTAATGTTTGCCGTTAAATGTAGTTGTATACATTTAATTCTCATAAATGGCAACATTTGAGTAACTAATCTAAGTTACACTTTATTAACATTAATAATAATATGACATAATAAACAACACGAGCCGGGGTGGCCTGTGGTTCGAGGGGTTGCCTGCGACACAAAGATCGCTAGTTCGAATCCCGACTGTACCAATGAGTTTTTCTGAACTTAAGTGCAGTGATTAGTCACACGACGAGCTTTACGATGAAGGAAAACATCGAGAGTTAACCTGTATATGTTTGAGAAGAAATTCAAAGACGTATTTCTAGTCCGGCTTGACTAACGGCGATTGACTCGCCATCTGTCACTTTGGCACTAACTACTAGTGTAGTGTAGTAACTAAAATCTCTGACAGGTGTGTGGGTACTATTGATACACCTCTGCCTACCCCTTCGTGTCCTTAATGGGAAGGCGTATATTACTTAAAATAGTTGAACGCATCGCTCTACTCTCTCCACCTATCACGGTTTCCCCACAAGATTTGATGCTAGAGACAGAATAGTCGGTGGTAGATAGTCTGCTTTTAGTTTAGGACATTAACTTAAAACATCAAATTTCGCCTATCATTTGATTTTTAATTACTTTGAAGTCATTTAAGAACTTTATCACTTGTTTTGATGGCGAATTAAAGCATTTGTAAAATTGCTTTAAGCGCCGACGGGTGATTTATACCATGTTAGGCATTCAGTTTTATTTTGCAATCAATTAACTTTTACTGCCTACCACTTATGTCATTGGTGCTCTTCGCTTATTATCTATACATCTGACTTAATTTCTGACAGTGAATGTCAACAGTTGTCACTTATCTTGTATGATAAAAAGTGGTTGCTCTCGTGGCACATAATAAATATACCCGTAAAATATAGAATAATTATTAATATCTCATGCCATTCAATTGATTTAATACGAGTTTTATGACTATAACGACCGGTATTTAATTTGCAATAAATTGATGCCAATGCAGTGTGACAATCAATTTATTTTCTGGGTGAATCTACGAAACGGATTGCACCAGATTTAAATAACATCACTGATTATTTGTTACACGGTCCCTAATACAATAAAGTCCTATTTTGCAGAGTAGTGTAGTAAAAAAGGAAAAACTAGTTTAATATTAAGTAAATATAAGCCGTTATAGTCTCTAACTACTGTGTAAGCTGAGTATTGGTTTGCTTTGACGATTTATTGATGTAGTAAACGATAACTAACATATACAAGCCTTTGATTTACAGTTCTGCCTGATGCTACAACTAGAAGGGGATTACGTTTTATATTTCCTACACCAAAAACAATGCAACCCTAAATCTTTTGAAACTTGTCCCCGAGTATTCCGTTAGGGTATCTTTGTGGCGCTCACAAAAAAACTTTTTCTTTTATTGTCAATTGAATTTTATTGTTGGTTTCTCAGATACACGCTTTTGTGTCTAACCGTGCGTTTAAAGCCGCTTGTAACGCCACGGACTCCAGTGTGTCCCATCCCAGGGCGTACAAGAGAGCAGCGTGCGACAATAGGCACCCCGCTGCATGCCGTTTTATCCCATTTTATTGTCATGAATTTAAAATTTCACTCGCCAGACGATCAGGTGTTCAAATTATGGAGACTTATTCATTTATTCGCGAGGCTGATTTATTTCTAACTGATTTCCATGTCTGCGGAAGACGTCACCAGACATCTACTTTGGCCGTGTTATCTTACTTCAATCGTATAACAGCTATGTTAGATTATTATCCACAGTGTATTAAACTTTATTGTTATGTTATCACGCTATTTCACTATTTCTATGGGATCATTTCGTTTTCATTATCACGAGATGCCCAAAGGAGGTTGTTCAACGAATTGTAAACTGTAATTACGTATTCCGGCCGCGTCCTACTTGTCCTAACAACTTCCCCGTGTTAGACCGCTTCTAATGTGTCGTCTCGGACCTGACACATGTCTATATCCCCTTTAGCTTTCGTTCCACGATTTGTTATCTACAACACTGTACATTGCCACACGTCCTACGCGCATTCACCTATATTTATTACATGTCCGGTGCCGTTATCATTATTATTACGCATATTATCAAGCTCCTAGTTGTCATTATCACCGGCATGAGTTATATATCAGGTATAGCATCGATTCAAACACATGTGTGTGTCGCAGTGTAGTGTCAGTTCGTGTTCTCATCAAGCGGTGTACATACCCTAGGCTGAGCCATGAAAGCTCGGCCCGAGCCCGGGTGCAAGGCTCCGCTGGCCACCACGAACGTTTTTCGTCACGGGCCCAAGCTAACACAACACACAAGCACGTGCACTCATACACATCAATGGTTTGACACCGTCACAGCGGCCCGCTAGCTCACTAGTGTCATAATGCACTCGCGACGGATGTAAACTGGAGGTTTTGTGAGGTTCGATCACGGGACGCGACGAGGCCGAGCGAGGCGCGGGGAGCGGGAGGCCCTGCGCGCTCGGCAGTCTGGCGGACACTGGCGCGGCGGGCGCGGGCCGCCTGCGAGCCTGGGCGGGGCGGCCGCCCCCAGGGCGCGCGCCAATCCGCGCCCGCCGCCCGCCCGCCGCCCGCCGCCGGCTCTCTCCGCCCGCCACTCCGCGCGCGCGCCTCGCCACAGACGGTCGTGCGCGTTTTTTTGAACGGTTTTTGTGGCAATTACATGAGAGTTTTCCTCTGTTCGGATTTTCTGTTCTGTACCTAATCAAAATTGCTGAGTTCCTCTCGCACGGAACGCGTTGTGAGTTAAGATATCGGCGAGTTATGCTCGGACGAATGCGATGGGATGGCTTTTATTATTTTTTTGTTTTTACTCTTCACATTAATTCATTTAGGTATTAGGAATGTCTTAGACAACATTGGCGAGAGAGCGGTGAGGTGTCCGCGGGGCGCATGCGCCGTGATGCCTCTCGCCGACTGGCTGTAGGTAAAGTGTTTGATGTGAAAACTTTGTGACTGCCACAGTGACCCGCGATCATTCATACCTATCGCCGAATACATCTTACTTCGCGGAGATTTGATGATTAAGATAAGGATTAACATCCTGCTGGACATTGAGATTCCATTGAGGGAACCTTGCTGAATTATTGCGACTTCGCTTTCATTCTCCCGAAGTAGTAACTAGACAAGACACTTTTAAAATGGGTTAGACAAACACAACATACCTACTTAGGTACATTTAGGTACAGATGATTAAGATAAGCGTATCAAAAGGTCCTGTTTCCTCAACACACATTTTTAACAGCATCCACTATATCCTTACGCAATATCTAGAATACAAATACAGGTAAATTAGAGTAGGTATACGTAAACCAATGGGAACAATTTGTAAGTAGGTACCAGTGCTAATATTTGCCCTAACTACCAAGAATTCTTAAAGATATATCTAAATATTACACATTCCCGACGTAAAAGAGTCCCCGATGGGGTAGGCAATACAACACCGACTTTGCCGCTTATAAAGTAGCCAGAAAATACTGAAAACTCTTACCTACATTTTGGCGAATAAGACAATTGTATTTAGTGTCCAATAAACGTTTATCAATATCAGATTGACGCATGATCTTCTAACATAAATGGCGTAGGCTGAGGTAGAGAAAAAGGCCAGCGAACTATTATTATCCTATGCAAATGGTGATAGATCATATTAAGTATATATAAGTATATATAGAAGTGGTGGCCGAGCGGTTCGACTGTACCAATGAGTTTTTTCTGAACTTAAGTTAAATGCAACAGTCACACCACGAGCTTTATGGTGAAGGAAAACATCGACAGGAAACCTGCATACGTCTGAGAAGAAATTCAAAGGCGTATGTATAGTCGTGCTTGAGTAACGGCGATGGACTCGCCATCTGTCACGTTGGCACCTAATATACCTCTGGCGGAAAGTGGGTGTGTGGGTGTATTACCTATACACCTCTGCCTACCCCTCCGGGGACCCTTGTGGGAAGGCGTGAGGATATATTATATAAGTACCTATATATTTGGTTCAGGTTGGAAAGAAAGTCTGACGAAACAGATATACAGTGAATGAGGGTGTGATTGTAAAGATGAAGAAAGGCATATTACGTTGGTTTGGACACATAGAAAGGATGAGTGAAGAAAGATTGACGAAACAGATATACAAAGCAAAAGTGTGTGCAAGAAGAGGCAGAGGAAGGCCACGTTCCAACTACCTAGATGAAATCAATCGGACGCTCGAGGACGGGAACGTCAAGAGTACTCGAAACCGACGGGCATGTATGAAGAGACTGATGAATGTGGACGACGCGAAAGAGGTATGTAAGTCTAGAGAGAACTGGCGCTGTACTCTCTCACACCCCGGAAAGACAGCGTGTTGATATGTTATTTATCTTTACACCATCCTCCAAGGATTCCCGAAGGGGTAGGCAAAGGTGTGTACATAGGTAGTACACACCCATTTTCCGCCGGAGATATTTTTTAGGAGCCAACGTGACAGATAGCGAGTCCATCGCGGAACGTGGGTGTGTGAGTATTACCTATACACCTCTGCCTACCCCTTCAGGGACCCTTGTGGGAAGGCGTGAGGGAATATTACAAAGATAGATAATCCGCGATGGACTTACCATCTGTCACATCTGCCTACCCTTTTTACCTGCATTAAAAGAATATATATTTTCTGAGGCTTAAAAATTATATTTGTAATTGAAATATTATACAATAATGTATGGAAAGATAAGGAAAGTTGGCAACAAACAAATTTCCTGACGATATTTTAAAGTGGATAATTTTATTTGTAAATTAAAATACCCAAACAGGTTGCATAATGGTGAAGCATTGCAATAACATAGCGGAAATATATAAAGATAAATGTTGAATTGAAAATATCCTGATTAACATATGTTTAATATAAATTGGCATTGTTGGTATAATTATATATACTAATATACGCGTTTTGTTACATCCTTAATAATATTATAAATGTGAATGTAAGTTTTTTTTGTTACGCTTTCACGTAAAAACTACTTAACCGATCATCATAAAACTTTGTACACATATTCCTGGAGGTATAAGAAGTAACATAGGATACTTTTTATTGAAAAAAAAAAACATTTTTACGACTGAAAAAAAGCCGGTTTACTGATATTTTTTTACGGTGATGGCTTATTCCCAGGATTAAGACATAGGCTTCATTTGAATCCCGAAAGATTCAAAGCTCTAATATTATTAAAGGCAAATATGTATGTTGCTCTTTCCACGCGGGCGAAGCCGCGGGCATAATCTAGTTTATCCATAATTTAATATTGCATAGTGGCGGTAGAGTTTAGTGGTAGATTGCGAAAACAAAATTTCGGAACACCGAACCCCGATAAACCCCTTTCAAACCCCGAAGAGTATTCACACCACACGGCGAACGAAGCCATCATGAGGAAATGTACATTTTGAAAATAAATTCAATGACATGCTTGAGAAAGAGTTTCCTTCCGCGAACGCTCAGGCTGTGGAATGAGCTCCCCGTTGAGGTTTTCCCTGGAGAGTACAGCATGGAGTTCTTCAAGAAGGGTGTGAAAAGATTCCTGCAGGGTTGGCAACGCGCAAGTGATACCCCTGGTGTTGCAAGCGTCCATAGGCAGGGTTCCTTGTAAGAAGGTACGGAGTATTGGTCTGTAAATCTAGTGAGAACTGGCACTATATTCTGTCTGCCTCCTCCGTGGTGTGATGATAATTAGAATAATAAAGATGTGTAGAATTTATTATTATCTAGAAATAGAACGATATTAGATCGAATCCACAATAAAGAGATTCGCAAATCAACTGGCGTGAATGAAGGCGTGATTGTAAAGATGAAGAAAGGCATGTTACGTTGGTTTGGACATATAGAAAGGATGAGTGAAGAAAGATTGACGAAACAGATATACAAAGCAAAAGTGTGTGCAAGAAGAGGCAGAGGAAGGCCACGTTCCAACTACCTGGATCAAATCGATCGGACGCTCAAGGATGGGTAATATTTGTGTAAGTCCATTCGTATCGGAATTCTTATGGCTTTCCAAAGCGACGTGTGATCAATGGAATCTATGTCTCTAATAAATGTGTATGAATTTAAATATTGACTTCAAATATTGCCAATCACAGAAAATCTATAATTTTTTAAATAAAATGCCAACGATTTGAAGAAACAGATTAATCTCGGAGATATCTGAAGACTGTATGTTCTCAATGATAATTTTATTCATTTATTAAACGTTATGTTGATTTGAAGAAGTATTACATATTATATACCTATATAATATACCGTTTATTAATCACACCACGAGCTTTACGGTGAAGGAAAGCATCGAGAGGAAACCTGCATACGTCTGAGAAGCAACTCAAACGCGTATGTATAGTTGTGCTTGAGTAACGGCGATGGACTCGCCTTCTGTCACGTTGGCACCTAAAATATATCTCTGTATAGTAAATATATTTATTTGCTTATACCTATACTAATATGTAAGAAAATAAATTAATTTGTAATGTGTAAATACATTAGGCAAGAGGCAAGAGGCAGATATTTCACACCCTCTTTTTGCACCATAGGCATATATATTTAGGTGCTAAAGTGGCAGATGGCATATCTGACAATAGCTTGTACATCCGACTATTAAATAAAAATGTAATCTCAAAGGAACAGTTACATCTTACATATCATCATCACGTTCGCCAGTTCTCTCTAGACTTACATACCTCTTTCGCTTCGTCCACATTCATGTCTCTTCATACATGCTCGTCGGTTTCGAGTACTCTTGACGTTCCCGTCCTTGAGCGTCCGATCGATTTGATCCAGGTAGTTGGAACGTGGTCTTCCTCTGCCTCTTCTTGCACACACTTTCGCTTTGTATATCTGTTTCGTCAATCTTTCCTCTGTCGTTCTTTCTGTTAGGTATAGAAGTAAAATTATATCCAGAACAAAGTAACATATATTTCATCATATAAATATGTTCTGGATTCTTGTCAGCGCATTCCTTTGTAAGGGGCCTCCTTTAAGAAGAATTTGGTTCAATAAAAGTAAATACATAACTGCGTTTCTCTTCAAATATTAAATGTCTTAGGTGATTCCAATTATTAATTTAATAGTATAAAATTTAAATTGTTAAACAATGTTGATATTATATTACAATAATTTTAATATTCATTCTTATATAATAATATTGTTTTTTATATAATTAGGTGCATAATTGTCAATAGTTCGTTGATAAAAACGTGCCTTTAGAATACTTCTAGCGCCATCTGCCGTCGAGTAGCGGAACCAAACATGTCAATCAACCTTAGCGCTTGGTACCTAGCTGGCGTATTTAATTCTCCTGCCAATTCTAGTTATTATATCAAACCGTTTTAAATAGATATTTATAATTTTTTTTTATTATCATGCAATTTGTTTCATGCGAACATTCAGCATAGGGATTTTACAATAGTCTTGGAGGGAAATCATTCCAGTGACATGAGCCCTTTATGTTTATGAGTCCCTATAGATATAGATCACTAGGGGACTTTCTTTTCAGACTCTTGAATGTTGAATTACTATTCATTAACTATGTATAATATATAAAATAATATATCCTCACGCCTTCCCACAAGGGTCCCCGAAGGGGTAGGCAGAGGTGTATAGGTAATACCCACACACCCACTTTCCGCCAGAGGTATATTAGGTGCCAACGTGACAGATGGCGAGTCCGTCGTCGTTACTCCAGCACGACTATACCTACGCCTATGAATTTCTTCTCAGACGTATGCAGGTTTCCTCACGATGTTTTCCTTCACCGTAAAGCTCGTGGTGTGACTAAGCACTGTACTTAAGCTCAGAAAAACTTGCGACCTTTGCGTCGCAGACAACTGCTCGAACCACTCGGCCACCACGGCTCTTTTTATATTATATATACATACAATATAAAAAGGAAATATATTTATAATTATGAGGCTGAGACGATTAATGTTCTCCAGAGATTAACAATACAAAATCCTACTTGATATTATAAATACGGAAGTGTGAGTATGTATGTATGTATGGATGTTTTTTACTTGGCTCAGAGATAGACATGCTTAGAAAAGACAGGAGAAGAGAACTAGATCACACCGTTCAAGTTCAATTCCGATAACTTTCATAGATGCCATCCTTGAGAGTACGTAACCGGCAACTGTATGAAGAGACTGGTGAGTGTGTGTGAAGCGTAGCACCTTATGCCTTCCTACTTAAAACTGTTAATATTTTAAAGCAACAAATGTAACTATATATTGCTCAGCCCTGGAGTTTCACCCGCGTAAAATCGATATATAGTATCATCATCATCATCATCATCATCATCATCATCATCATCAGTCCACTCTAGTCCACTACTGGACATAGGCCTCCCCTAATAAGCGCCATAGCGCCCTGTCTTCAGCTTGCCGCTATAGTATAATTTTATTTAAATTTATTTCGGAGCAAAACATATTCTATGGGTTAAGAAAGTAAGGAAAAGAAAGTAACAAAAAAGAAATGATAAATATGAGAAAAAGAAAAATGTCAAAACAATATGATAAAAAGAATAAGAACGCTAAAATATAATGGCAAAAAAAGTCTCTGACGACCACGAAGCAGTGATTAGTCACACCACGAGCTTTACTGTGAAGGAAAACACCGAGAGGAAACCTGCATACGTCTGAGAAGCAATTCAAAGGCGTATGTATAGTCGTGCTTGAGTAACGGCGCCGGACTCGCCATCTGTCACGTTGACACCTGGATATATCTCTAGCGAAGATAAGGTTACCGTTAGGGGAAATAAAAAAGTATGTTTATCAATGAACCCGAAAATTCATTTGATAAATTAGTGATAATTCCCGCAGACGGAGGCGTTGAGTGTTTTATCAAGACTAGATGTGTCTCCCGGTTTTACCCGCAGTTAATTTGACTTTACATGGATGTGTCAGACACTAGTTGCCTTAGAAGTTATAGGGTGATTTGAATTTATCCTCAGGACGATGCAATAAAGCAAATAGCTCCGAGGATAACAAAATTGCAACATTAATGAAAGGGGGTAATTTTCACTCCAAACATGGTTTTGTGGTTTGTTTCAGAAACTATTAAATGATTTATTTATTTATTTATTTATTTATTCAAAGGCCACCAACATAGAAAGCACTTAAACAACTATCAATGAACATGGTACATGTATACATGGTGAGTGCCACTACAATTATAGGTGGCGACGGCATGCAATAAACGAACAAGAGCATAATTAGTAATTTAGTTTACACAGCACAAGATAAATTATAACTAGTTTAGAATGTTAAAATTACAGTTTAACTGAACATAAAAGAGAATATAACCTAGTATAATGTACAACCTAGTGAGGATTGAACATGATCAAAAAGAATTGAACTGTAAAAATTAAAATTAGCTATAAACGTTAAATACAGATTTTAAAGGAATTAAGGTTGCGTGCGAAGATATCGACTTGTTTCGTTTTAGATGTTACATTGAAATGATATAAAAACGTAGTTAGAATTTACAGGTAAAATTGTTATTGCTTTTTTGTTTAGATACCACATGGGTGGCAAATAAGCATGCGTTCAGCCTGATGGTAAGCGGTTACCGTCGCCTATGGACGCTTGCAGGACCAGGGGTATTATGTATGCCCCTGCAGGAATCTTTTCACACCCTTCTTGATAAAGTATATATAAAGATATAAAAAATATATAAAGGCGAAAGTTTGCTGTTTGGATGTTTTCTGATCTTTTTTGATCTTTTTTGGCTTTTGGCCGAAGTTGAAATGGTGACGGCTTATACCCAGGATTAGAACATAAGCTACATTTGGCTCCCGAAAAATATATAAGCTACTTTTTCGAACTCCACGCGGGCGAAGCCGGGGGCAAGTAAATAATAAACGTACTTTATTTCAACCAACAACAAATCAGGGAGATTAGCAACACTAAATAACGTACCACTAGTGTTAGCACCAGCTAGTAATCTATCTCTGTGCCAAATTACATCCAATTCCGTCGAGCCGTTCTGACGTGATTGAGTAACAAGCATCCTAACTTTCACATTATATACGTAGCAACTTCACGCATAAGATAACGTTCAAATAACTCCAACGGGTAAGGCTTAAAGCGTGTTTGTGTAAAGAAATACGCCTCTTAAATAACACTTCAGTTATATTTACAACAAGTATATTTCGTCTGCTTCCACGTCTGGTTACCGTCAGCATCTGCGAGGGGGGATGGCAGAATGGACGGTGTTCTGGTTTGCTCTGGCATTTGGCGATGTTATGTTAACACTTTTTTTTTTTAGTTAATGAGCCGTGGTGGCCGAGCGGTTCGGCAGTTGCCTGCGACGCAAAGGTCGCAAGTTCGAATCCCGACTGTACCAATGAGTTTTTTCTGAACTTAAGTACAGTGATTAGTCACACCACGAGCTTTACGGTGAAGGAAAACATCGAGAGGAAACCCGCATACGTCTGAGATGTGGTTCAAAGGCGTATGTATAGTCGTATAGTCGTGCTTGAGTAACGGCGATGGACTCGCCATCTGTCACGTTGGCACTTAATATACCTCTGGCGGAAAGTGGGTGTGTGGGTATTACCTATACACCTCTGCCTACCCCTTCGGGGAACTTGTGGGAAGGCGTGGGGATATTATTATTTTATATTTATAAATAAAATACTGGCTATTAATCAACCTCTAATATATATTTAGTATAGGTAGTAGTTAGTATTAGAAGACGAAGCATGTGGTGAATACATATCATCACGCCGAGCCCCTAACGGGTAGGCAGAGAGCAGATCTTAGATAGATCATATGTATATATAGAGAGAAGTAAAATAGCGTCGGAAATCAACTTGTCAAACTCGTTCAATTCCTCCAACTTGGAGCGGAGTATTGCTGACGCGATTAGGCTAAGGTAACTTTTGGACCTGGTGTTACAAGGCTAAGAACGTAACGTATTTTTTTTTTTTGTGTTTTCTCTCGTAGCTTGAGTTCCGGGAACTTTTGCTACTTAACCGGGCAATGGCGAGTCCTGGGCCTCTAGCCAGGCACTTTAGTGCTAAGCAACTCAGCTAAAGGCACCTTTTGTAGGGACCAGGGCGTAAGCTTGTTCAAACCTATATATGCACCTTCACGCCTTCCCAAGATTATTTCCGAACGGACAGGCAAAGTATGTTTGTCCGCCGGAGATATATTTGAAGTGCCAAAGTGACAGATGGCGAGTCCATCGCCGTTACTCAAGCACGACTACACATTACCATACCACAATTACCTACAGACTAAAAACCTCCCACAGATAGTAGTATTTTTTTCTTCCAACTTTTAACCGTAGAGATAAAAATGTTTTTGTCCATCGCGATTCTGAAAATATTTTGAAGGAACTTATTTATGGGCTGTGAAACGCAACGCCGGTGAGTGACAGGCCTCCGCTATGGCCCTTGAGTCGCACATGTCAGGTTTTTTCTTAATCTTTTTATTAATATTTGAAGGAAATTTTGACAATTTTACACGGCTTCAAGATACCGATTTGAGTCAAATATTTTATCTGTAAATAGTTAGTTATGTAAATTTTGTTAATACAGTTAATTGTTGCTATTTTTTAAATAAATGTGTAGACTAGACTATATATGTTTATAAATAAACTAGTTGTCCCGCCCAGCTTCGCTTGGGTGCCACAAACATGCCAAAACGAAGAGCCACGGACCCAGTGGCGCCAATTGTGAATCTTAACTATTCTCGAATCCACATGAAGAAACACGGAAAATTTCATTAAAATCAGTCCAGCCGTTTACGATTCCATAAAGGACATACATACATACATACATATCATCACGCCAAGTCCCTAGCGGGGTAGGCAGAGAGTATAGAGCGCCAGTTCTCTCTAGACGTACATACCTCTTTCGCTTCGTCCACATTCATCAGTCTCTTCATACATGCTCGTCGGTTTCGAGTACTCTTAACGTTCCCGTCCTTCAGAGTCCGATCTATTTGATCCAGGTAGTTGGAACGTGGCCTTCCTCTGCCTCTTCTTGCACACACTTTGCTTTGTATATCTGTTTCGTCAATCTTTCTTCACTCATCCTTTCTATGTGTCCAAACCAACGTAACATGCCTTTCTTCATTTTTACAATCACGCCCTCATTCAGTCACGCCAGTTGATTTGCAAATATCTTCATTCATTATTCTATATACATACTTCATTATCAGATTCGATCTAATATCGTTACTCTGCACATTTTTCGAAGAGATCGCATCTCAACTGCATTCAAGCTATTTTCATACTTCCTCTGACATACCCAGGATTCGCTCAGGACATACAGATATACATTAATTTATTTATTAAAATTATGAGCCGTGGTGGCCGAGTGGTTTGAGCAGTTGCCTGCGACGCAAAGGTCGCAAGTTCGAATCCCGACTGTACCAATGTGTTTTTCTGAACTTAAGTACAGTGATTAGTCACACCACGAGCTTTACGGTGAAGAAAAACATCGAGAGGAAACCTGCATACGTCTGAGAAGAAATTTAAAGGCGTATGTATAGTCGTGCTGGAGTAACGGCGTTGGACTCGCCATCTGTCACGTTGGCACCTAATATACCTCTGGCGGAAAGTGGGTGTGTGGGTATTACCTATACACCTCTGCCTACCCTTTCGGGGACCCTTGTGGGAAGGCGTGAGAATATATTATTATTATTTATAAAAATATTAGATTAAAAGTCCGATATCTCTTTTAGAAATGTATCTTGGAACTTTCTTTTAAACCTCATTCAAGTTATATTGTGTTACTTGCGTGGTTCCTTATCTATACTAATATTATAAAGCTGAAGAGTTTGTTTGTTTGTTTGAACGCGCTAATCTCAGGAACTACTTGTTGGAATTGAAAAAATATTTTTGTGTTGGATAGTCCATTTCTCTAGGAAGGCTTTAGACTATATAATATCAAAAAATCAAAATCATCACGCTACGACCAATAGGAGCGAAGCATAAATGAATAATGTTGCAATTCAAAGGCGACGTAGGCGACGGCGACAGGCTCGCCATCTGTCACGTTGGCACCTAAAATATATCTGGCGGAAAGTGGGCGTGTGGGTACTGGACACCTCTGCCTACCCCTTCGGGGACCCTTGTGGGAAGACATGTGGATAATTATGTGGATAATTATGATATTATAAGGCAGATTGACATCAGAAATTAAAGAACATTGCTAGCAATATTAAAGTTTTGCTCTTGCTGTATCGAAGTGGTAATTCTTGGTATTCGACAACTAATAGCAAGGATTAGCACGCAGTGAACTTAGTAGGATTCCCCCATATTCAAATTTGTGGGTTGTGTTTACGTGCATATCAAACCTGTTAATGATTTAATGGCCAGATATTGGAGTTAAAAACATTAATATTATAGACGCTCTCTTGCCGTTTTACCCGTCTTAAATTTGATTTCATTAATGTTCTCTAGAATAAAACATATACAAAATCAAAAATCGAAATCAAAATATTTTATTCAACATAAGGGACACAGGGAACACTTATTGAACGTCATATACTTAACAAAAACTAAAGTTACCACCGTTTCCAAGAAAAAATACCTGCCAGGAGAAGAAACGGCGAAACAAACTCAAAACAATACTATGTATCAATCCAGTTATTAATCTGCTAATCTGCTAATCCGTTCAGTAGTTTTTGCGTGAAGGAGGTACAAACATCGCCACAAACTTTCGTCTTATAATATCTGTATCTGAGTATAAGTTGAGTCCTTAAAAAGCTAAATAACTCATGATGGATAAGAGAGCCCGTTCTTAGACTAACCGATCTCTTTCGCTTCACGTCAACTATATTTTTTGTATACAACAAGAGTGGCAAACAAGCATACGGCCCACCTGATGGAAGACGGTTACCGTAGCCTATTTACGCTTACAATACCAAAGTATCACTTGCGCGTTGCCACTCTGTGTACGGAGAGTTATACTATTTTGGCAGCATAATGGGACTGATCCCTCTGCTGCCAACACAATATAATAATCCCCCCCGTCCCCGAGGAGCTCATTACTGGAAACCTTATTCACCGCGTAGGAACACAACACAATAAATTGTGTTATTTGGCTACGGACTTCCGTCCGCGAGGTCCTGCCCTAGTCCAAATGCTGCAGCTCCAAATTCGAACGGGAAACCCCTTATGCCCTACCTCTCTTCTTATTCTCATACATACATTAATATAATGACGCAAAGTTCCTCACGGAATAGGCAGAGAGGAGCGTCAGTTCTGACTCTCACAGACCTCTTTCGCTTCGTCCACATTCGGTCTCTTCGCGCATACTTGCCGGTAATATTATTAAACGGTATATTAAAAAAAATACATTTATACATATTCCCCTTCAACATACGAACACACGCATAGTGAGCACACGTTGTGTAAAACACAGGCAGGAAAGCAAAAACTCAGTGGGAGGCGGCTTGTAGGCACGCGAGCCCACTGATGGTAAAAAGTGGGCCTCGCACTGCCGTCGCAAGGTCCCGCCCCCCGCGCTGGGACATTTGCATTCGGGTGACCACACGATTGCTTAAACCTGAGACATTTTTCTGCTACCTATAATATATCTTTAATCTACATATTACTTATATATATATATATATATAATATAATGACGAGTCCCTAATGGGATAGGAAGAGAGAAGACCATGTACCATGGAGTGTAGGGAGTGGAGTGTAGCGCCAGGACCATGTAGACAATATCGAGAGATCCTTCATATTGTACGTACGACGTTTTATAGACGTCATATACATCCCTCCCATTTATTTTGAGTAATTAAATTACCTATGGGGTGGTATCTTTTGTAATAAGCAAAAAAATTATAAAACTGTTGTAAGATTAAGGTAAAAACTAAAGTCACCACAAAAAATATTTACAAAAGATATTTCCGATCACAAACCGAAGTAAAAAAATATCGTACGTTCCCTGATTTGCTACTTAATTGTGTTTCATGTTGGTGACTTTCGCAGTTAATATAAAAATATTATTTAAAAATAACCGACGAGCATGTATGAAGAGACTGATGAATGTGGACGAAGCGAAAGAGGTATGTAAGTCTAGAGAAAACTGGCGCTCTGTACTCTCTGCCTACCCCGTTAGGGACTCGTCGTGATGATATGTATGTATAAAATGTATTATATTTTTTTGATTGACTTTTTTTTCGATTGTTTTATCGCGAAATCTCTTGAGCATGGTCACCCTACACCACGTTTAATTACTCCAAGTAGACACTGTACATTAGCATAACATACGGGCCGTGCTTGACGGTAATACTGTCAAATACATTTCACAAAGTATTCCATTGATAGGTAATAGAAGAGAATAGACGAGTCGCTATCACACCACGATGACAACACTATTATTAACCGAGTAAAAAAAGAGGAGTATTCAATTTGAAAACTTTTTCTTTAATGAATGTTCGGGCATATTTAGATCACATTTAAATGATATCTTCAAGCCTGAAGATCCCGAATGGGTAGGCAGAAGTGAGTAGGTTGTACCCACGCACATTTAATATCCGCCGGAGATATATTTTAGGTGCCAACATGACAGACGCCATTACTCAAGCACGACTATAAATATGACTTTTGGAGTTTTTCTCAAACGTATGCAGGTTTCCTCCCAATGTTTTCAAATACAGACGAAGATATTTGCCGTTTCTCAAGCACAAATAGTAAAAATACGATTAATGCAGATGTAGACAAGTCTAGAGGGAACTGGCGCTCTACTCTGCCTATCCAGTGCGGGAGATTGCGTGATATAATGTACACGAGTAATTATTTAACGTTTTAATTCTACAACACTAATTCTGCCGTCCTGCATTAAAAATCTAAATTCAAATATTTTATTTCACATAGGCCTAGATGGGCACTTATAAAACGTCGACAAAAGTGCACGGGTTGGTCGTTTCCATGGAGAAGAACGGGCAAGAAACTCCATGGTTACTCTTTTCAAATCATTTGGCATATACAATAACAATATTTTTACGTTACAGCAATAGTACTTAAGTACGGGGGAACAACGTAGGCCCAACTTACTATACAAAAAAAAAGCGTAAAAAAAAATCATTATAACAAAGACAAAATATCCTCACGCCTTCCACAAGGATCCCCGAAGGAATAGGCAGAGGTGTATAGGTAATACCGACACATCCACATTCCGCCAGAGATATATTTTAGGTGCCAACGTGACAGATGGCGAGTCCATCGCCGTTACTCAAGCACGACTATACATACGCCTTTGAATTGCTTCTCAAACGTATGCAGGTTTCCTCTCGATGTTTTCCTTTAGCGTAAAGCTCGTGGTGTGACTAATCACTGTACTTAAGTTCAGAAAACTTATTGGTATAATCGGAATTCGAACTTGCGATCTTTGTGTCGCAGGCAACTACTCGAACCACTCGGCCACCACGGGTTATACAGACAGACATTGTGTACTAGGGACGTACAGTGTTCTGGTTTGAAGAACGCTGTACTCTAGTGGAAATACTTAGTCTGAGTACAAATCATGATCGCTTAGTAGCGGCGCATGCGCAGCTTACCCCACGCAGATTTAAACTTTCCGAAAACGGTTACGTGATACAGACGGAGGTTAAACCTCCATAAATACACTGAAAAAGATACCTGGCAGAGGTATCTAGAGGTATAGAGGTAGAGGCAGGTGGCTTCTTGCACTCTTTCGCATAACATATCTGTTTCGTCAATCTTTCTTCACTCATCCTTTCTATATGTACAAACCAACGTAACATGCCTTTCTTCATCTTTACAATCACACCCTCGTTCACGCCAGTAGCTTTCTGATTCTCTTCGTTGCGAATTGGATCTAAAATCGTTACGCCGCACATTTTTCAAAAAGAACTGATCTCAAATTCAATTAAACTAATTTCATGCTTCCCCTGTCGCACTGAGGACCTGCTGCCGTACAGCAAAATGGGTACCAATATCGCGTTGTGCATAGCTAAAAAGAAAAATGTTATTTCGAATTCGGAACCCCAAATTATCGAAAAACACATAACATTACTACAGACCACAAGGCTCCGTCTTGTCTATGGCCCTATAAAGAACACAAATTGATGGTTTTATAATTGACATGTCATCCTCCGCGGTACTTTTTTCATTCTCTTTATCCATAGAGCTCTCATTTTAGCCATTGTTAAGGCTCTTAGTCAAATAATGCATCTTACAATATTAATGTTAGAATTTTTAAAAATGGTGATTGATTACGATGACTGGTCGTTTTGAGTCTATGCTTTTTAAAATAGTTGTCTTGTGGTGTCGAAGAGTTAGCCGAATCATTGATAGGGCAGTTTTAGTTTGAGTGGCGGTCCACTTACGTCGTGATATATATTTTCCCTCAATCACGCCTTTTCACGCATTTTGAATAAAATTTAGCAAACAACAAAGTTTCCATAGATATCACCAAAAATGTCACATTTATGGATAGTTTGTACAATTAGTCTGTGGTAGTGAATATTTTATTATTATTAAAATTAAATTTGTTTATATTATATAGCTTCACGTCTTTACGAGGGTCTCCAAAAGGGTAGGCAGAGGCACGCCCACATAGTCACTATTCGTCGGAGATACAATTTAGGTGCCAACTTGAGAGTTTTGAATTTCTTCTCAGACGTATGCAGGTTTCCTCTCGATGTTTTCCTTCACCGTAAAGCTCGTGGTGTGACTAATCACTGTGCTTAAGTTCAAAAACTCATCGGTACAGTCGGGATTCGAACTAGCGACCTTTGCGTCGCAGGCAACTGTTTGAACCACTCGGCCACCACGGCTTTTATAAAAAAAATGGTCTGTGTTTATTCATAATGCTTATAAAGTGTCGGCGTAGGTACGCCGTCACCTACATTGTAGCTGTCACACATGATTTGATGGTGATGGATGGTGACCGCTGACCCGGGGCCGTGAGATATGGCCGCACTGCACGCGCAACCCTCAATGACCCTTTCTCCGAACACTGTTCATTCAAATTGCTCTAAGTGGTATGAAAGAGATTCTGTACAGAGATGTAGGTCTCTTTACGAGGTTTTGATACAACTTAGCTAAGGAGCACACGGTCTAGTTGGTAAGCGGTTACCGCCGCCTATTGGCGTACAACACCAGGTGTACCGCATTGCCTACCCTGCAGGGATACCTTAGTATGATCGTGCTTGAGTAACAGCGATGTCTGTCACTGTCTGTCACCAATGTGCCAATGTACCTTAAATATATCTCTGGCGTAGGGGACAGTAGGGGATTGCAGTAAATCAGGGAGGACGGTAGTAAATCTTTAGTAAAAGTAGTAAATGGTAGGAATTCAGAGACGCCGATAAGAGCCCACCCTGTTTGTTTTACCTCTGGGATATACTTAGAGTAGACCGCCAGTTCTCTCTAGACTAACAGACCTAATTCTCTACAGTCAAACTATCCACCTTAGCTGATAGAATAATGGTTGTGGAGTTCCTCAAGAAAGATGTGAAAAGATCCCTGCAGCGATTCCCTCGGTGTTGCAAGCGTTAATAGGCGGTAACCGCTCACCATTAAGCGATCCGCATGCTTGTTTGCCACCATTGTGGTATAAAAATAAACGATACTCTATATACAGGATAAAAATAAAGGTATTTTAACAATACACTACAATTATAATGTATGGTTTCAGTGCTAGGATATCTTTATTCCGTATTTAAAACAAACAATCCAGATCTCTCGTAACTAACAATGGGCACTCGAGATTTCACGGCAATGTGGGTGCCGCCCATTTGGCAGATTTTCGGTATAACTACGGATTACGAAAAAAAAAACATGGTCGGTAATAATACTTTTCGGTTCGACGTCCACCGCCCGCTGACGCATGTGGCAGAATAAGTAAAAACACAGCACATGACGCCCGTTCCAAATTCAAAAATTCCCTCTAAAGCGGTCTCACGCTGCGCTTCAAAAAAAAAGTTAACCTTACCTTTTTTTCTGAACAGCCCTAGACTCTTTATTAACAAGATTTTGAATATTCCATTGTCGCTAACACTTTCTAACAAAGATTTTTTTCATTTCCAGTTTGGACATTTCGCTTGAATTATCGCCGGGCGAGCTCTGTTAAGACGCCGATTGCTCTTTTTTTTTCAATAAATGTCTGAATGGGACAGATTTGATGTGGGTGAGCGCGTACATAATTGGAACCAGGTAGTTTCAGACCGAATATTGTAATATATGGATAATTAAAGGACGGCTTATGGTGGAATTTTTGTCAAAGTTTATCGTTTTTTTGATTGAGGTTACGATATCTGGTGGTTATTACCTCTATGGTTCTTAAAAACATTATTTTGGATATAAGGCGGTAGCTTTATGGTCGATGGCTTTAGTGGTGTGTTCATAGTTCGTGGCGATTTGTCTTGCTAGATTATAAATACATTCGGTCGTAAAAGCGGGCATCGTATAGTTTTAATGTTTTTTTTATTGTTCCTTGGTTAATAGACTGCATTATTGTCTATGGCCATGATTAATAAGTTATTAAAGCCGCTAGTAATTGCATAATTTGGTGAGTTTTTAGTGTTAACCGAC
>JACCPG010006252.1:0-44608 GCA_016069955.1 Drepana arcuata | reverse complement strand
CCAGCTGCCGCTCATCAGAGGGTGTAGATGACACAGTACTGGTCTGTTTTTGGAAAAGCATGAAGATATTCTTATTTACGTCTACTAAAGACACTGACAATCCGGCCGTATATTATCATATATCCAAGAGGCGTGATCTACAACCCTGGTATAGATAGGAAGTGCCTCCGCTTCACATCTCGAGGCTGGTGACACCACTCCTACAAGCCTGAAGGGAGCGCCTGAAGTCCACCGCCACATCACCGGAGATCCAGTATCGGACTGAAAATAATTCAATATAGGTATTAAACTGGCTGTTCCGCTTGGCTTGCGTGAAGAGTACGTACATTTTCGGTATTTTCGGTTTATTGGTCTAATTTCAATCCCATACTACAACATTGAATTGTGAATGAATTTTGTGAATGAATGAATTTGTATATCTAGGAAGCATGTTCACACGAGATGGAAAGTATGAAAAAGATATTGAAAGAAGGATAACTGCCGGAAACAAGGTGAATGGAGCCATGTCGGCGTTGATGGGCAGTAAAAGTCTGAGCAAGAATGCTCGAGTTGCTGTCCACAACGCGACCCAAAGAGGAGAGGAGAACCTACCTTGTTGTATGGCAGTGAATCCTGGGTATGTCAGAGGAAGTATGAAAATAGCTTGAATGCTGTTGAGATGCGATCTCTTCGAAAAATGTGCGGAGTAACGATATTAGATCGAATCCGCAATGAAGAGATTCGCAAATCAACTGGCGTGAATGAGGGCGTGATTTTAAAGATGAAGAAAGGCATTAACCTTGGTTTGGACACATAGAAAGGATGAATGAAGAAAGATTGACGAAACAGATATACAAAGCAAAAGTGTGTGCAAGAAGAGGCAGAGGAAGGCCACGTTCCAACTACCTGGATCAAATCGATCTGACGCTCAAGGACGTTAAGAGTACTCGAAACCGACGAGCATGTTTGAAGAGACTGATGAATGTGGACGAAGCGAAAGAGGTTTGTAAGTCTAGAGAGAACTGGCGCTCTATACTCTCTGCCTACCCCGTTAGGGACTTGGCGAGATGATATGTTTGTATGTATTCTACAACACTTGTGTACCTACCTTACAAACAACACTTTTAGCGCCCCAAGGTCCAAGACATCCCTTATCGGACGACAATGCTTTAGTATCAGTGGTGGCTTTCAAACAAGTCTCGTAGGGCATGATTGGAAGGACCGATACCCTTGGCGTGCATAAGGAATTTTGCGTGGTAGAGTTGAGACCCCAGGATGCTGTCCATGCTACCTGGCCAATGTGTTGGGGTCCTGGAAATTGGAGTAACGTTTTAACTGAGTATTACTTTATTTCCTCTACTATTATTATACTCTACTATTATATATTTTCCTCTAATTAGGACGTGGTGGCAGAGTGGTTCAAGTAGTTGTCTCCAATACGTAGATTGTATCTTTGAATTCCAACTTTACCAATGACTTTTTCTGAACTTAAGTACAGTCACACCACGTGCTTTACAGTTATGAAAAATAACGAGGGAAAACAACTAATATATGTATAACGAATAGTCGTCCTTGAGAAACGGCGATGGATTAAGAACCGGTAACGTTGGTATCTAAAATATATCTCAGGCAGAGGTGTGCTACTACACACCGTTTTTGGCGCCCTTATATAAAGAAGTGAAGATACTACTTACCAAATGACCACGGCAAGCATATAGGTGCAATGAATTGCGTGAAAGTAACAAAGTGTCTCAGCTTCAGCAGAGCTATATCGTTGTTTTTGTTCGTAGGCGAGTATCCAGGGTTGATTATCACCGCATCTACGCTGGAATTGAGACCTTGATCGCCAGCACTACCGCATCGGTCGTGGCTTCCGAGGGATACAGTTATTTGACCGCTTTGAATTCTAAAAAAATATGAGGAAATATTAGAACCGTGGTAGACAAGTGGTTCAAGTAGTCGCCTGCAATTGAAAAAGTTAGTATGCCGATTGTACTGTATCTGAATACAGTGAATAATCACACGACGAGATGTACGATGCAGGAAAACATCAGTAGAAAATCATGATTTTGAGAAGAAATTTGCAGTGCAGGGATCAAGACAAATTGCATATTTAAAGGACTGAACCGCCATCTGTCACGGTGACATATCTAGTGAAATGGGGGTGTTGATACCTATCCTGGAACATTTATGGGAAGGCTTGAGGATAAAACATTTGTTGCAATAGATATCTTACCCATAAAATGGAGAAGCCGCAGTGATTACATGTCTGTCCGATATCAAGGACCCTCCTACGATGTGGGAACCATTGCTGATAGCTGCCAACCATGGAAACTGATGAGGTGTGAACAAGTCCTTTGCTTGTCGGCCGGCTCTGGTGCTCCCAGGACTTATGCCACAACCTAACCCAATTATGATGACGAAAGTATGAATATTATGTACGTAATATTGAGTTATATTTATAAGAATCACTATAACTAAAGATAACACGCACGATAACGAAGCACACAGGACACATTTTATACCACACGTGGTGGCAAACAAGCATGCGGTCCGCCTGATGGTAGGTTACCGCCGCCTATGGACGCTTGCAACACATGAGGTATCGCTCGCGCGATGCCGACCCTACAGGAATCTTTTCACATATACATACTGTACTATCTAGGGAAAACCTCAACGGGGAGCTCATTCCAGACCGTTCGGGAAAGGAAACTCCTTGGAAGCGCGCAATACGACACATTTGGGTCTACCAAACGTTAGGAAACATGCTACGAATGAAAGGAAGGAAAGTACAGAAAAAACCGGCAGCTATTATCTAGTATGGCAAGGCTCTCTTATCACGAGTAGTCTCAATATTGAATTGTATATCGATAGTCATACAAAATCGCGGCAAAGATATTAGCGAATGATACTCACGACAAAAACATATTCTTTGAAAACCAAAAACGAATCCTAATAAATTTGCAGTTCCTTGTGCGTCCTGCAACAAAAAATACTTGTATTAACGGAAACCGAATAGAATAATAAGAATAATATAAAAAAATACTCACCGAAACTTGTGTAAAACAAAAACCGAATAAAAACGATATTAACAACATACTGGCCATGACGTACCGTTCGGATTAGGTGAAAACTAGTGGAAGCATGGATGATGAAAATACATGGAGTCCCTTAAATAGTTATGCGGGTTGTTTATTATACGAACAATTACGAAATGTACGATAAAATACCGTAATCCAATTTAAATGTATGCTGGAGTTAAGTAGCATATAAATCAACAGCTATCGTTGCATGCGTAATTGGTTTAGTCAGAGCAAAAGCAGCCATTGCGGGAGTTGTGCTTGATCCAATACAAGTACTTTGAGACCCTCGTGTAGACTCCAGGATACCCAGGACGAGCACAGCCAATGCCCCAGGACACTATACCTGGAAATGATTTGATTGATGAATGAATAGCTAAAAGCATTTATTTTTCAGAAGAAGAAAAATAAAGACGACTTATGAGAGAACTACTTCTTAAGGGACTTGGCGTGATTATATGAATCTCCATGCATAAAATATGGCTAATTCATAACGTGATTTTTTCGAAATATAACTACCCATAAAGACAAGTTAATTACTTAAATACACACTTAAATCTGAAAATTCAGGAAAATCAAGATTGCATCGAGTTGCGTTCGTACCGATGAGTTGTTTTCCCAAGCTAAACTACACACCAGGGTTCTATAAAAAAAAAACTTGCCACGTTGGCCTAAAATATATCTCTGTCGGAAAGTGGGTGTGTGGGTACCTATATACCTACCTCTGCCTAACCCTTCGGGGACCCCTGTGGGGAGGCGTGAGGATATATTGGTAGTACGTGGTATTAAATGTTTCTCTATATAACATAACATATATCTATCTATTGAAATATATATAGCGTAGTACCTATAAAACCTCTTAAAGAAAATAATTATAGCAATATTGTATATACTTTTTGGCACCTGAGAGGTCAACAACATAGGCTTGTAATTATTCATTCTTTATAAAGAAACTAATGAGTCAAAATTGTTTTCAATTATCAATTTACTTCGCCTGTGTTCCGTTCGAATTGCGTAGATAATGCTACAGTACGGATAATTTGAATAACGAAAACGGTAACGTTAAAAATACATCACTTACCTACAAGCTCGTATCGTTTATCCTTTCTCTCAGCGAATAATGGCCCACCACTATCTCCCTGAAAATGAACAAAAATGATAATAAAATACGCCTCATTAATAATTTAATTGTAGGTGGGAAAGTATCTTTGGCATATTGGACGAGAACGTTTCGTGATTTCATTTCGTGGCCTCAGGAGTCAGACAGACATACTAAATAGACGTGATATGCATCTGCCGATGAAATAATCTTCAATTATTATTACAATACCTAGTACAATAATAGGGATATCCCTTAATAAACCATATATATAGCTTGGCAAAAAAAATCTTAAGAGTTTTTTTTTTATATTTATTAATTTATTTATTTTTATATAGAGGTACTTAAGTACAGTGATTAGTCACACCACGAGCTTTACGGTGAAGGAAAACATCGTGAGGAAACCCGCATACGTCTGAGAAGAAATTCAAAGGCGTATGTATAGTCGTGCTTGAGTAACGGCGATGGACTCGCCATCTGTCACGTTGGCACCTAATATACCTCTGGCGGAAAGTGGGTGTGTGGGTATTACCTATACACCTCTGCCTACCCCTTCGGGGACCCTTGTGGGAAGGCGTGAGGATATATTATTATTATAAATACAATGTAAATGTAATACAATATATATCATTAGCTACCTGACACGTGTCCCTCTTTCCTTCTAGAGGATACCCAGCACATAGCATGTTATCGGATATCATGGACGGTTTGTATTTAGTTTCCCTACACTCCTTGTTGCTCAGTATCGGTACCTCCACCTCAAGCAAAGGACAAGAGTGATTCTTTTTTTCCGTTCTCGAGCCCCAACCAGCTGCTAAAGCATTTACGCCTTCGTATAAAATCTCTGAAAAGTAAGTGATCAGCTATGTTATTTAGATGATAACGTGATAAATGGCGAGTTGGTCACGGGTATTGCCGCGGAGTATAGCTACTTAATAGACAACTCCACACATATTGACTTAATCCCAAAGTAAGCTTGTACATACTATAGTTACTAGGCACAATATACATATATACTTATATAGATAGATATATACATACATAAATGCATAGGACATCGAAGACTAAGGTACAAAAACTCGTGTTCATCACACAAATTTCTGCCCCCTACTCACTAGACCAGGCGACCGTCTAATACCTGTAATAATTATATCTTAAGGAAGAAATCCTTGGATCCTTGATTAAGGACCATGCTTTAACATACCATCAGTATGCGGCAAACAGATGGGTTTCACCGTGTCGCTAATTGGGACTCGTTGGTGCAACTTCAGCAAGGCAATGTCGTCCCTAAAGTTGGAGAAACTGAAGTTGTGGGCCAGTACCTGTACCACATAGCGCGTCAGTGGTCGGTGCGTACTATTGCACTGGTCATGCTCTCCCAGCGTTACTTTTATCATGAACCACATGAACCTGAGGACGAGAAACACAAATTTAAATATTTATCGTATACTACCTCTCCCACCAACCTTCGTTTGATAGAAAAACAAACAAAATCGAAGCGCCACTTTACACTAGATAATAACGGCTAAACGACTCTAAAGGCAAACTGTGAAGCTCAACCACCCGGTATTCCATGCAAATAACACACACAAAAAATTTAAATCGGTATGCCATTCTCATACCAGTGGCATACCATTTATATATATATATATACGTAACTACTCGATATATGGTATGCCTCTCATATATATATAATTACTATCACTAGATATATATATAATCATATAATCATATCAATCTACACGCACTATTTTTCGAAAAGTTCCTACTACAGGATAAGTATATAAGATACTACTCGAAAAGTGTAGTATGAAGGATATATATATATCCATCCTACTACACTTCGAAAAATAGTGCGTGTAGGAACAATTTCCGTTCATCTTCTATATCTCTATCTATGTACTTTAAGTTTCTTGTAATACAAACTCTTTAACACAGTGTGCAGCTGTCATAACATATCTGTCATTGACAACCATGCCGCCGCAGTAGAACTTAGTGAAGTAGGAGAGTCGCACCACCCACGGGAAGGCATTCACGGCTGTCTCTACTCCCCCGACTATTCGAGATGCCTCGTTGCGTTCTCCACAGCCTGCGAGATATAAAATATTAATTAGATCACCTTCCATTTTCCTATTTTCTCTACAGCTTAAATTATCCATCTTCATTAATTAGACAAATTACGTGTAGATTGGTATCGATACTACACAGACAACACAACGACGAAGAACATTTGATTACAAATGTTTATTTCCAATAAGTCCGCTTAATATATTGCATACCGATTCCAACTTGATAGCCGCACATAATCTGCTTATTACCCTGCATTTATACTTTGTGTCCTGAGATGAGACATCAAATAAAGTTTAACAAAACGCCTACACTAAAGATTATATTGCATTAAAAGCTGTTCAAAATCTAACGGATGTTTCAGCAAAAAAATCTTAATATATCGAGAAACCATAAATGTGTCATTATTTACTTACGGCAATTGCATCGTTGTCCGTAATCTCCTTCGTCCAACATTGGCTCAGTATCACCAATGTCACTGTCGGCTTTGGTCTGAATCAGTTTTTTTATTATTAACAGGGGTCATTACAAATAACAAAGAAGGTCCGTTCACTCACCGTTCCGCTCAATATCAAGAAAAGCACTAAATATGTCCACATTGTTGATTATTGAAAGGTCCCCTAGAGATGTTTTCAAACATACGTATGATCAGAACTGGCAAGCCAGAACAAGTAAGTATGGGTACATTGCACTCGACACCTTAGACTGCTATTTATTACTACCCCAAGAACCTTTGGTCTCGTCTGACTTAGTAATGCTAGAAAAGGACAAAACACTATGAACTTGTTTATGATTTTATTTTACAGTATTAGTCGTACAGATAAAAAGAGAGCCTTAGGTCTAAAGGAACGCACGTTAAATATTCACGCTTCTACATATTACTATGGTAAACAAATGAATATGATTGGTAAATCCTAGCTAATATTATAAGTAGAAGTTTCTTTGTTTGTTATGCTTTTGACTACTCAACCGATCATAATGAAATTTGCATACACGTTGTTAAGGATTCAAACAACGATATAATTTATCCAGAAAAAATGCAAAGGAAATTGAATGACAAAATTGACGCGAGTGGACCCGCGTACAGAAGCTAGCGATCTTACAAGTAAAGCTATCCTTTAACATTTAATGTCATTGAACATTGATGAGTTACATTAAAAGTCGAGACTTCAGTCGTATCATATCAGTCTTTAAAATTAAGAAAAGAAAGTTAAGTCTAAAAAAATAAAATAAAGTCTTCTTTATTCCAAGCAACACAATATAAGATGGACCAGTAAGTAGCTCGCTCTGGTCATTCTGTCAGTATTTGCAATAGCATGCATCATCCGTATTATCTCTGATCCAGTCCAGATATTTGGTCACTCTTGTATAAACTCCTGGGTAGCCTTTTCGAGCACAGCCGTAGCCCCAGGATACTACACCTGCAACGGACAACGCAATAGATGATTTTCTAGAGTTTAAAGCTGTAATTAAACAAAGACTTCTACAAAAACCTGGGTATATTATATACACCAGGAGACCATTAATGATAACCAAGCACGCCAAAAAATTATATTATATACGTTAAATATACGTATATTTCAACGTTATATTAACAGGTTATTTTAATGTATATAACAATATGACGTTGAGTCTTTCATGTGTCCATTGAGCTAAATATGTTTTTTAAATTAAATTCATTTGTTTCTACCTAAGCAAAAAAAACTCACCTATCAATTCATATGCGTGGTCCGCATTTTCCGTTACCAATGGTCCCCCACTGTCACCCTGGAAAGCATACGAGGTATAATATAATTTATATTAACATACTTCTTAACCTCCTTACTAAGAACCTTCCGTGACAGAGTGGTTCAGCAGTTAGTGGCCTTTAGACGTAAATTTGATTGCCAAGTAGGGCTTAATTTTTTCTGTGAAAATCGAAATGAGAGTAGAGATTCTATTACCTTAGGATGCAAATAAGTTTGTGGTCAGCCCGATGGTAAACGGTTGACGCCTCCAATGAGCGCTTACAACACTGTGAGTACCTAACGCGCGCGCGTTACCGACCCTGCAGTAATCTTTATGTGTATTTGTTTTTGGATATCCTCTTAAATAAATAAATTTACATATATTGTGATAGCGTGCCAAGTAGCCTGATAGTTCTTGCCTGGGAAGCGAAGTTAATTGCTTACAAACACTTAATAACATGAGGTCCGGTTGGCACCCCACAGCTCCACGTGCGACCTCTTTGAATTTGGCACAGATCCAACAACCTCCTCGGTTACATACTCTTTGGAAACATACATTATTTTATAAACAGTTCTTCAACGTTCCTCAACGCCAACGCGCATGGGTTACCGAAGTATCAATTGCGCGTTGCTACTCTGTGCTCGGAGAGTTTTACTGCGTAATGGATTGTTTGCGTGTCAAAATACTTTTTATGTGTATATATTCAGGTCGTATTTACTTACCGTACAGGCATCCTTGTGCGCCGTTTCAGGATACCCAGCGCACATCATGACATCTTTTATTTTCGACGCGTTATACTTTGTATTTTGGCACATTTCGTTGCTCAATACAGGTAAATCCGCTTCGAGAACTGTACAGGACCAGTTTCCAGACTCCGCGGTAGCTCCCCATCCCGCCACTGTTGCCGTCGAATTGACATAAACATTTTCTGTGAATACATATAATTAATGTACAGTAAAGTATAGTGATTACAAACGAAGAACTTTACGGTATACGTTTGAAAAGAAATTCGAAGACGTTTGCAGTATTTTCTTATTAATATAAATTACTTCTTTTAAATATAAATCTTACTAATATTATAAATGTGAATGTAAGTTTGTTTGTTACGCTTTCACGTAAAAACTACTTAAGAGATCACTATACAACTTTGTACACATATTCTTAGTGGTATTAGAAGTAACATAGGATACTTTTTATTGAAAAAAAAAACATTTTTACGAAAGATAAAAAACCGTCCACGCCGACGAAGTCGCGGGCACGGCTAGTGTTAAATAAATAACGATGTGTAATCGCGAATCATAACTAGTAGTAAAGACAAAACGATCACTTCGAATCGTTAAGAAACACACATTTTTATGGTGATAATATTATTGGAACTACCTTGGGTTGCCATTAAAAGGAACTTTATGTACATTAATACATCGCAAATATGTATGTTCCAGAAAGACTTAAGGTACTTACCATACTTAAATTTAAGAACGCTACTCTGAAAAGATTAGAACATACAGACATATCACCACGCCGAGTCCCTGACGGACTGGGCAGAGAGTATAGAGCGCCAATTCTCTCTAGACTTACATACGACTTTTGCTTAAAATATTTATTAAAAGCATAACAAATAATGCACAAAATTTATTTTACTTTAGACTTTAAATAAAAAGAAATAATGCAGAAGACGCTCTAAAATTACCGTACAATGTTAGAGTGCGCACAATATTTAATTATAATAATGAATCATTACTAACATACATAATTTTAATATTATAAAGAAGAAAAAGTTAATGCTTCTAAGATTGTATTTTTTTCATTGGTTGCACTCAAAACTCTATGACCGATTTTTATACCATCTTTCACTTAACGAAAGATACATTACATGTGCTATATTTTAATAAAAAAAACTCATATTATACAATGTATATTGATAATGACATCAGCAGATGAAACTGCGGGGGCACGGTAGTACAAGAAATTAAACATAAATTCACAAACCTGGGTTCATGGGCAAGCAGACTGGCCTGATAGCGTGTGAATAGGCAACGGGTGCGCTCAATTGCAGCAGTGAGATGTCGTTGTTGAGTATAGTCAGCGAGAAGTTGTGTGCGATCATCTTTACAACGTAGCGCGTCTCACGGGCCACTGACTTGTCGCAACGGTCGTGCTCCCCGAACGTCACACGGAACAGGAACCACATAAATCTGGTGGGAGACAACGGCGGGTTCAAATCCTAGTGACTATATCCAATATTTTGGTTGGGAACGTGGGTACAGTGATTTATAACACCACGAAATCTACAGTAAAGTAAAAGATCGTGAAGAAACTTCAAAGACGTATACTAATTTAAGAGAGGTAGGGCATAACGGGTTTCCCGTTCGAATTCGGAGCTGCCCGACTGGGGCAGGACCTCCACCTTATAGAAGTCCGTAGCCAAATAGCATAATGTTTTGTGTTGTGTTCCTACGCGGTGAATAAGCTTTCCAGCAATGAACTCCTTGAGGAGGGGGGAGGATTGTTATATTGTGTTGGCAGCAGAGGGACTAGTCCCATTATGCTGCCAACTTACACTAGCTTCAACAATTGTAAGCGTTTTCCATCGGGTGGGCCGTATCCTTGTTTGCCACTCTTGTTGTATAAAAAAAACTAATATAAATTCCTGTTTAAGAAATGACGATTCGACTCGCCTTCTGTCACTTTGGCACTTGAGTATATCTGGCAAATACAGGGTGTTACCACTGTCAGAAACCCTTGTGAAACTAAAACTGTTTGTCGACGATTGGCCGAGGACTTTTGTACACCTTATTTTGCATGTCTAACGGACTTGAGCGAGCATAATAAAGGATAGTGAAATATGTGACTATGAATCACCTATGGCGAATTTATAAGATGAGGTTAACGACTTTCAACTCACTCATATTAAATTAAACAAACAAAAGAACAAGTTGGCGACATTTTAACAAATCAAACAAACCCAAACAGATTCTTAACTAAGCCGAGGCTATATAGAATAGGTATCAGAAACGTATATTGAAAGATCTAAGGATGTGAAAATTTACGTCAGTAAATGCCATATATCATCATCATCATCTTATCATCACGCCGAGTCCCTCACGGGGCAGGCAGAAAGAGTAAAGCCCCGGTTATCACTACCTCTATCGCTTCATCCATATTCATCAGCCCCTACTTACATATGTCTCTTAATATAGAGACTGATGACTGAATGTAGATGCCGAATCCTACTCTTGCTAGAGACACGTTTCTACGCTGTAACATTTTGGCATAATATTTTTTCTTGCAATTAAAATAGACTATTTTAATCAGTGATAATGTAGCATCCAAATGGTGAAATAATTTTTAAAATCGGTCCAGTACTTTTTGAGCCAATTCCTTACAAACAAAATTACATACAAATCTGTCTTCTTTATAATATTAGTATAGATTTACCCTTTCACACAGTGTGCAGCAGAGATGACATATCTATCATTGATAAGAGATGCGCCGCAGCCGAAGGAATTCTGATAAATGAGTCTGGCCAGCCACGGGTAAGCGTTCACGTTAGAGCCCACACCACCAACCACTCGCAGCTCTTCGTTGCGTTCTCCACAACCTGGTGAAGTGCAAAGAGATAAAAAAATAAAATACCTACTTGATTTACTTCATCGATAAATGTGGAGGAAACGTGTAAAGTCCGGAGAGAACGCTCTGTTCCCGTAAGTCACGTTGCTATGTATGTATTTTTGTGTATTTTGGATCATGATCTGACGAACATGATCATGAACTAAAGAAACATTTAAAGTTCCAGAATGTATGGGATAGGATGGGTGAGATTCGTTCGTTATGCAGCTAGTGCAGGTTCTTCGCTCGAAATAAGATCGATAACGCAAGTTTCATACTTAATGTAACCGTACCCTATAGGTAGGCTACGGTACCGCTTACCAACAGGCGAGCCGTGCGCTTCTTTGCCACCTTTGAAGTAGAAAATTACTGTGTTTATTTTTGAGAGACAGATAAGTGTGATTGACCTACACGCTGGAGTGCCAATATATGTCCCCTGCATATGCAAGTATAATTTAGCATTCAGACATTTCTGTGAACTGACTTAAGCGTATGTGTAAGTAAGTTAATTCTTCGTGCCATAAAACTTCGCTTGTGAGTTCGTAAGAAGATCTTGTGTTACGTCTGACTTAATCTTTAGAGATAAATACGATTCAAGTACAGCATTTAAGGACTAGTTAAACGTACTAAACCACAGCTACGTATTAATTAATTGTAACAATATTTTTTGTTTTTACGATATGGTTACATTTAAATTTCGTAGGTCTGAAGTTGATTTTGAGAGACAAAAACGGAACTCTTCAATGAATGGCAGCAAATCAACCGCATTTGTATGGAATAGCCTCATATATATGCATTGTTATTGGTAGAATTAAGGGTATTTTTCTTATTTTTATTTCAGACGGTGATTTGAAATTCACGGAAAGTGCAAATTAAATTACTTGCTATTTTTATTACATTGTGAGCTTAACGGTACGGTTAAAGGAATAGACAATTGCATACATTTGAGAAGAATATAAAACAAAGAGAAATAGCGATGAATACGTCATACGTCCCGTTGACACTAAATTTGTACGTGTACTGACTTTTGTGTGTAGACACTAAGTTGAAATAAATTGTATGCAACAAAACTTCTTGGGTCGTAACCCAGCCGTAAAGCCTTTTCGGGGATGATTTCATATGCAGATACATAGTGTAACGTTATTTCGTTTCATCTACACGAAATGCGAAATATATTGCATTATGTGCGTGGTACGTTATGCTGAAACTATGATGTAAATACTGTAGGTAATGGTATTCTGTTGGCTGTACTTACCACAATTTTCACATTCTCGTAGCTCTTTAGGTCGTCGTTTTGGCGCTAGAGCTGGGGAAACTGAAGCAGGCATATAAGATCCACCTGCGACGTCTAATATATCCTGTAGAAAACATAGTACACAATTTTAGCTTTAAATAGTATGATCTCTAAAAATCTTTAAATATAAACATAGTTTAAATTCAATTACCTACATCTGAAATAACCCAATATATTTTAAGTTCATAGTCCATCCAAGACAGAAACAAATAATTTAAGTATATCACGCAAATATCTGCCCCAGCAGGAATCGAATTCCCGACCTTAAGCTTCGCAATCCGGAGCACAAATTAAAACACTAGGGTAGACGTCACTAAATGAGGTTATAATTATACATATTCGTCTTATTCACTTCGCTCTGAGGCTTAACCAAATTAAGTGTCGTAATGTTCTTAGTTAGCATATGAGGATATATAGATAGGCTATAGCCTTCCTCAACAAACGGGCTATTTAAAAAATAATATAATAAATAATAATATATCCTCAGGCCTTCCCATAAAGCGTCCCCGAAGGGAGGATCATAAAAATGTTGTTTGTTCGTTAACACGATCTTAATGTATCGATACCACAATAAATAAATCAGAAAGGTAAGGACTGAGGGCTTTAAACAAAGCAACAATTACATACCCCGCTTAGCAAACAGCTAACATTCACGCAAAGCAAGCACAACAAAAAACAACACCACATATTTGCAACACTATCACTATTTTTATAATCAAATTAATTTCCGTGGAGAGTGAATCGCGCGACTGTGAAAGTTCATGTGGTACGAATTCAATGTTTTTGATACACTAACTCATGTCTTCGCTCTCAACGCACTTTATGAGTATTGGAAGCCTAAAATGTTGCATTGTCTGATCAAAAATATATATTTCATTATATATTTTTTTTACTTTAATATGATATGTGAATTGTTATCGACACAATAAACAAGTATGGCGTTCAAAACCATATAGGATCTAATTTTTTTGATTGGATTGGAATTAGTCTCCTGAAGCAATTCTTGTGGAGCTGCTACTGAAATAAGTTGACACTTTTACCTATACAGGAATACGTCCATGTTAATATTACCTAAATCTATCGGACACTCAAGGATGGGAACTTCAAGAGTACTCGAAACCGACGAGCATGTATGAAGAGACTGATTAATGTGGACAAAGCGAAAGAGTTATATAAATCTAGAGAGAGCGCGAGAGGCGCTCTATTCTCTCTGGCTACCCCGTTAGCCGTACACATCATCACGCTGAGTCCAGCGTGATGATGTGTATGTACATATATAATATTACCTTACTGCAAGCAGCATTTTAGTAACCACACGGAGGCTGTACGTACCAACACGTTATTTGGCAATGACCTCGCAGATCATTCACCCCGACAAAGCTACACTGTTCAAAGGTAATCACTAAACGATATTTAACTTTAGGCAGAGTAGATAAGATAACATTTGAATTAAAACTTATGGAAAGTAATATCCCCGCAGTGATAAAGGCTAATAAATTGGAGGGTGCATTCTAAGATCGGAAGTTTTTTTTTATCCCTTTATTTAAGGAGTTTCGTCGCACAGCGACTATGCCATATCGGATGTTAAAGTGCTTATTTATTATTAAAAGGGTGCTGAGTGTGCTTAATTAGCAACAAAATCCGAAGCTTAAATGTTTTTAAATATAATTCAGTGGCTTAAACTTAATCAGAGTTTGTATTTCAAAATTAGAATGAAATGAAATGAAAATTTGAATTTGGTGATCGCTAAGAGTGCTTTTTTATCTGTAGCTTAGGTAGATTCCATCGCGTATCTGTATTGAGTGTCGGTCGCGGAATAACTTTTTTACCCCACTACTTACTATAATACCACATTAGGAATCAAAGATTACAATGTATACTGTTTAGGAATATAATTTGTTCAGGGATAACTATAATATTCTACTTCAAACACTTATAATATTTTGCCTGAATAAAGGTTACGGCTTTGCATTCGGCAACAGCTTCTAAATAATATAGATAATGTGCATGTTTAAATAAAATACAAAAGGCGCCTAATATAATTCTCACTGAATATTTTTTTTAAATTAAGTTAGTGTTTCGTTTTAAAACAATTAAAACCGCTGTTTGACATATGATGTAACTTACCCTTAACTCCAAGTTATTAACTTGTTCTACTCGTAATTATGACGAACAAAAATGCTTTTCTATGGACCGAAGTTCCTCAAGATCCGGCAACTTTGCTTGGGTGAAATAATCAGGCTCTGCGTATGCCTTGCCTTTACTGTACAAGTGTCAAGAGTTCTACATCGATAAAACCGTTTAACGGTTGTTTGTTTCGTTTGATGAGTATGATTTGTCGATTACACTGTATAAAACTGCGCTGGCAGCATTTATTCAACTTCCCCCTTCCACTGTTAGCACTGCAATCCACCTTTCTTGTGCAAACAAACGCCTATCCTCAGGCGTTTGTTTGCCAGCCTTTCTAGTATGAAAACCTAAATTTTTCCCTTAAAAATATATCTCTGAAAACGAAAAAATCCACATCCATATGGCTGATATACGAATAGCTCAGAAGGTTGAGTTTATAAGATAAATATATAATATATCCTCACGCCTTCCCACAAGGGTCCCCGAAGGGGTAGGCAGAGGTGTATAGGTAATACCCACACACCCACTTTCCGCCAGAGTTCTATTAGGTGCCAACGTGACAGATGGCGAATCCGTCGCCGTTACTCAAGCACGACTATACATACGCCTTTGAATGTCTTCTCAGACGTATGCAGGTTTCCTCTCGATGTTTTCCTTCACCGTAAAGCTCGTGGTGTGACTAATCACTGTACTTAAGTTCAGGAAAAACTCATTGGTACAGTCGGGATTCGAACTTGCGACCTTTGCGTCGCAGGCAACTGCTCGAACCACTCGGCCACGACGGCTCTCTAGCGGCTCTCTATAAGATAATTAAGAATTTAAAACTGCATGTATTGGCTTGCAAGGTTATACCTTTGCTATATTCTATAAAATAAAAAGAACCACTGCTTGGGGTACTTTATTGGTCACATAATATGCACTCTGTTTATAAAATTTATTGCGAGCCATAGGTATATAGTTATTGTGATTTACATTTCAATTCGGTTGGATTCGAATAAGCGACTTATGATATATTTGTATAAGACATTTATAACTTAGCTTTTTATAAATGAATCGATAACAAAGGCAAGAGTAATGTGACATGCATTGCTCCTAATAATCCTTCGTGAACGACCTGTAAAGACAAAACATCCTCTACCCAGAATGCCTTAAATATATTTCAGTAACCTGAAATAAAATACGTTTAACAGAACACTCAACTTCGGAAGCAATTCACAGCTTTGATATACGGTTTACCTAAAATAATGATTTAGAAAATCTGGAGCCTGAACCCAATGATGTATTATATACCTCATTGCCTGAACCTGAGAAGAAAAATCGCGGGATAGAACCGAATCTGAAATACTTTGGGGTAAATTATGACGATGAATATAGTATAGTATATAGCCGTGGTGGCCTACTGGTTCGAGTAGTTGCTTGCGACACAAAGATCCCAAGTTCGAATCCCGACTGTACCAATGAGTTACTTAACTTAAGTACAGTTATTAGTCACACCACGAGCTTTATGGTGAAGGAAAACATCGAGAGGAAACCAACATACGTATGAGAATCAATTCAAAGGCGTATGTATAGTCGTGCTTGAGTAACGGGGATGGACTCGCCATCTGTCACGTTGGCACCTAAATATATCTCTGGCAGAAAGTGTGGGTGTGTGGGTACTACTTATACACCTCTGCCTCCCCTTCGGGGACCCTTGGGGGAAGGCGTGAGGAATATAGTATTGATAAAAATAATACAAAGTTTTCTCAAATATTGTTCAATAGTCCAATATTTATACTAATAATATTCAAGATTCTGCATGACAGAGGTTTGAAATGTACATGTATATTACATTTATAATATCGTTTTAGATTTGTTTATATAATTTATTTTATATAATATTTTCAATAGATTTAATTTAGTCGTATAACAATCATCATGGACGGATAAATACACACATTTACCATGATCATGTCTAACATTATATGTATCATAAATTTCTAACCTACATGGCTAGATACATGAAACTAAATTAATCTCTTTTATAATTTTAAATATATATATACACAAAAAAACACATTGATAAAATTAATTATATTATGTAGGTAGTGATCCCAAACTACCCGATAAAATGTGACTGAATATTACTGAAAATAACTAACACTATGCTTACGACATTCGTAAATAAATGCAATAACTTTGTTTGTTACTTATAATTAATATTAATCCAATTGGGAAGAGTTAGTCGGAGCAATAGCATCCATCCTGTGTGTTCTCTCGAATCCAATCCAGGTAATTGTTAACTCGCGTGTAGACGCCCGGGTATCCAGGTCTTGCACAGCCGTTGCCCCAGGACACTACACCTGTAAAATATCATTAAGCATTACTGTTAAGATGGCCGTCTGATCGATAAATCGGAAGCTCCTATTATCATATTCAGTTCGCGTTACAAGTCAACTTATTCCGCAGCTAATGAAATGTAAAAATTTCCATAAAAGGGATAGAAATCGGATAGCGTGAATGCTCTTCTTTGTAGTATTGGCATCACTCAACTTCGTAGACAGTTTGATAAGAAGTCAGGACTTCGCGATGGAAGGTATTCAGTAAAAAAATGGCAGTAGGTACTCATAGTGTCTACATATCTAGCTTGGGATACATCTATGGGGGTTAAGCCTCGATGCTCTGTATCATAAGGCAATTATTGAAAGTAAAGTATATTTATTTAAATACAAGCTGTGCTCCGTGGTTTCACCCGCGTAAAATCGATTTTATTAGTACAATCATGACCTTTTTTCTGAATAAAACACATCATTTGTGTTAATCCAGATAAATATCTATCTCTGTGCAAATTTAATTCAATACTGTTCAGCCGTTCTCGCGTGATTGAGTAACAAATATCCATACTCGCGAACTTTCGCATTTATAATATTAAATAGGAGTAATTGTATATTTACCGATGAGTTCGTAACGCTTGTCGTGTTTTCTTTCGGCAATAAGCGGACCGCCGCTATCACCCTGAAAATTCATAGAAAGCACTCACGTTACCTTCTTGCTACAACACTGAAATCTAGTTACGTATTGAAAAACGAAGGTGAAAAATGCGGTTGACATTTTACAAAAGGCTACCACTTTACTCAATAAAAAGTCAATCACACTTTTTTTGTATATAAAAAAGGAATTTTATGCTCTGCTATGATCTTCGCTTCGATTTGCTACGAATTCATTTCAAGAGTTTCTTTCCTCAAGTATAAGTATATACACTTCTCATCAGAAAAATCGAAACACCTTGCAAATGTACATTTTGTAAGAATAATAATAATAATAATAAATACCTGGGACAATTCCACACAAATTGACATAGTCCCAAATTAAGCAAAGCTTCTGTTATGGTAACTAGACAACGATATATTTACTTATAGATATATACTTAAATACATAGGGCATCCAAGACTATGGTACAAATATTCGTGTTCATCACACAAATATCTGCCCTCAGCGGGATTCGAACCCGCGACCTCAAGTTTCGCAGTCAGGAGCTCTAACCACTAGACCAGACGGTCGTCAGATTTTAATCAGAAATCAATTATCAGAAAAATGTGTATATTTAGGAATATATATCAAATGTCGTTTAATAGTGACTTTTGACATGTGTATTTTTAATATACATAAGCCAAAGCTTGCTACTTTTGCCTCACCATCTGGGGATCATATACTTATTTCCCAACTTAGTGGTTTTAAACGTATATTAGTATTTTAGCTTAAGTTTAATAGCTTATTACCTGACAAGAGTCCTTCTGTCCTATTAGTGGATACCCGGCGCAGAGCATATTGTCTGTGATCATCGAAGCTGTATACTTGGTTTTCTTACACTCCTGGTTACTCATCACTGGCACTTCCACCTCTTGTAAAGTGCAGGAGACCTTTCCTTCTTCTGTCAGGGTGCCCCATCCCGCAGCCAGGGCTGTTACTCCAACGTAAAGACTTTCTGTTGCATTAAAAGGAAAAAAAAACATTTTAGGCATTTTTACTAGTCTCTCTATGAAAGATTCTTATGGTTCATTACACAGATTACAGATTTTCAGGGTATGATCATCTACGTTTCATACCGTAAATTTTATCCGACTTTTCCCAGACCATTACAACAATGCACCATGTATTCAGTTATCTAAAAACATACCATATTTGCCGCAATTAAATTTCTATATTTAGTGCTGTAGCATTGACATGTCGGATCTCTTAGCAATAAGTTAAAGGCTATTATGATTGAGTTTCACTTACTGCTATCCTTCGGTAAGCAGATAGGCTTGATAGCATCCGACAATGGCACCCTCTCGTTCAACCTCAATAGAGCAATGTCGTGGTCGAAGTTAGTTAGAGTGAACTTCTGCGCGATAGCTCTCAGTACAAAACGAGTTTCAGGCCTAGTGGTGGAGTTGCAGCGGTTGTGCTCTCCAAAGGTAACCTTTATCATGAACCACATAAAGCTGAAAATAAATTAAAATACAATAAGTATTATAATATAAATTTCATTCATCCCTGAGTACTTTGAAATACAAACATATCATAGCGTAGTCGCAGGGAAGGCAGAGAGAGTAAAGTGCAAGGTCTATTTAAATTTGCAGACTTTCGCTTCATCCAGATTCCTACATGTTCTGACTGATGTGATGAATGATGACTTTTTTTAAGTATGAAAATCAAAAGGTTTCAAACAGAATTCAACGCTTGGTTTAAGTACAGTTAACCTAACTACGGCAAATTAATACAAATTAATTAAGTCCCTCGACTCTCTCCACATCCATCTAAATTTCTTCTTTCTATTTACAAATTCATCATCATGTCAACAGATTACGATTGATTATTTTAAGTAAGAGTATAAGTAGTAGAGGTTCTCTAAGTATAATAACTTGGACGACAGGCAATTGCGTTAGAAAGTAACATAAGTAATGGGTAGTCGATACATAATGATACTCGGCAGGTGACTATTGTGTAATTGATGAGTACTTGTCATTCTCAAGAGTTCGGTGCATTGATAACGACGAGTAACCGGCGCACCATTCAGCGAAAGTGTTACACAATTTCGGCGACGGTAACCAATGGGTACTGTTTCCTCCTTTACGCTTTCACTTCAACATTTAAACAAACATTACACAGGTTTCCAGTAGGATTCGACAAAATTTGTTCGGAGTCAATACCTAAAATTTTGTGGTAAGCCTAAAACAAAAAGGAATCACAAAAGCGCCTAAATTGGCTATATACAGAGGATAATGAACTTTAAGTTTGGAGCCTGCTCCTGGGCCGGTTTGAAGGTGAACGTACTTGTACTGATTGGAATTCACAAATTCGGACCACAATTTATTTTGGACTTGTTTGCCCATTCTTAGGTTATCGGACCTATTTGGGTCCGATGAGCATGATTTACGATCTCATCTGCACTTTTGATGTTGCCACTTAATTCCGAAATTAGTCATAGCGATAACATAATAAGTAAGTATATTGGGATAGTATCTAAACACGTCATGACGTGTTTAGATACAATCACAATCCCATGTATCCATGGATACATTATATTCGTGCCTAAAATTTGTTATTCTTGATCGTAGAAGGATCTTCAAAGACAATATTAAATGCATATCAATCATTTTCAGATTAACCCGCTTAAATAAGTCGGTAGGTTCAATTCAATTGTCATTAGCCTTAATTATTATTTAGATGCTATTGGTGCAAATAGTAGGAAATCGGAGAAACTATTTACTTATTATAAATTATTTATTAGCAATTCACAATTTGCTGTTTGCATTACTTAACGAAGTAAAGCACATTGAACGCGAGTCAACATACTTATAAGAGCCGTGCTCAAGCTCTCTGCAAACATTGTGCGCGTCAGGAACATATAATAAACGCCAATAAACCGCGCATATTTGATTAAATCCTGCACACCAAGACCTACATTTGCGAACACAGCATAGTTTATTCTTTTTTCAAATTCCTGTTCACCTTTATGGTTAGGTACCAGCTAAGTCAAATGAGCGTTATTTATTTGACATTAATATTTCACTTACATATTTTAGTACGACTACTGTACCTGTACCTAACATCGTATAGTTTAAGTGTTTAATCTAATGACATAATTTATGTGTAAAACATAAAAATGAATCTCAAGGCACTGATTACTGAATATCTTCAGTCTACGAGTCTGGCGACTTTTTTCCCTCACACTTCACATTAAAAAATTGAGCAACCTATATACTATATAATAACCTACCTAGGTCTGACTCTTGATAGTACCAATGGAGTTTCTGTTAAAAAACTCTGAAATATGATGTTACTATGACTTTCGTATAAAATATCACGACAATATCGTCAATGTTGTGGCATCACGTCGGTCAAGACCATGAGCGGTTTTATTTTTGCTTATTATCCGTAACAATATTAATCATATGCTATTATTTCACAAAATAAATGGAGCAGAAAAACCAACAATGTTTTGCAATTTCAAACAGCTCCCATTAAGTCCCAGTGCATAATCATATGACATTGTCCATGAGAGCATTTGATTAGTGCCATAAAAATCGTTCATATGGATTATGCCAATTTTACTGATATAAATAGATACTAGGCGGCTTTTTTCAATCATGTCGCGCCACACCATTCATTGTATATAACATCGCTCATTGATTTTAAGCTCAAACACATGCGACACCCAACTGTAGCTAGCTCTAGGCTATCTCTTTGATGATGCCACAAGGCAAAAAGCCGTATAATGCCTATTATTCCGATCCGTGATCCGTTGATTTTAAGATTTAAAATCATAAAATTCTACAACGGCTTCAGAAAGATCGTTTTAAAATTAGTAAACCCTGTGACCATTCCTTGTTTGCTGACATTTTTATACATGATGACCTTAAATCCTTAGATATATTTACCCTTTGACACAATGCGCAGCTGTCATGACGTATCTGTCATTGATGGTCATCCCGCCGCAATAGAATCTGTTCAAGTAACTCAGGCGAGCCATCCAAGGGAATTCATTGATGCCCGCTTCTGCACCGCCAACAATTCGGCCCACGTCATTCCTTTCGCCACACTCTGAAATTAGGGAAACCGAAAATTAGAAAAACAAACACTTGCAAAAGTTCACAAACACATTTTCTAATCCCAGAGTAAATTTGTTACTTTTCTAACAACAAACTATTTAGATATCAAATTCCATTTATTGTAAGGATGTCACGAGGAAACCTTTTGAGGCCTCCCGTGACAAGAGGGCTGGCGAATCATAATTGCCATACAACGTGGCAATGCCGCCAGTCTTCTTGGCACCCTTCCGCGTAACACAGATTTGGGACATTTATTATATTTATAGGTAGTTTATCGTCATTATTACTTTGTGTATTTTTTTTTGTTATCGACAATAATAATATTATCATATAACTCATAACTCCTTTGTTTCATTATATCTTCTCTTCTTTACTCATCATTTAAATTAAGGTTTTTTTAACATGGAAAGATTTCTGCCATTTAACGGTAGACAGAGGTTTAAAACACGCATTCATTGTCCCTCCCAGGTCCCGTTTGTTACATGTGTTGTTGAAGCTAATGTTTATGTATTAGGAAGTTAATATACATTAGACGAACGCCACATTTTCTCTTATTCAATATGTATATTTGTTTCGCATTGATAAGTGAGAAGGGATGTAGTAGATACACTACAAAACACACTTCCAAAGACGTATCTTATAAATCGTCACCTATGTTGGTCCAAGCTATACCTAATCCAATTGCAATGAGGGATTTCAAATACGAACGGATTAAGCATATCAAATTAATTAATTAGTCATTGCAATTATTTTAATTTAATTAAATATTATTGTACGCTACAGAAAATTGGATCTAATGACGCTGCAAGAACTAGTGATAAGGATATAATATAAATGGGAGAAATATGAAACCGGAAAACCGGAGAAATATGAAACCGGGCCAACTTCCTTCTATAAAGGAAACTTCCTTTATAGAAGTAGTTGGCCCGGTTTCATATATTCTCATACACTTATTTACGCAAACACTCGAAATAAAACGGCTGTTTGGTCTAGTCTCCTGAGCTCCTGACTGCGAAGCTTGAAGTCGCGTGTTCAATTCCCGCTGAGGGCAGATATTTGTGAGATGAACACGAGTATTTGTACCTTAGTCCCAATGAATTCTCCCAAGGTATATATATAATATTTTATCTATAATATATGACAAATATTTTTTCTAGAAATTATTCTTAAATTAAGTATCCATTCTGGACCATTTTCGTCTTACCTCATCTATTAGCGTTATCAATGGAATCGGCTCTTAAAATTATTAAATAAATACAGTGATGGCATATACTCAAAGATGTATTTTTACTACAGGCCTAGCTGAGCATACAAAGATTTCAGTTTGTTTCACCGTTTCTTCTCCTAGCAGGTATTTTTTCTTGGAAACGGTGGTAACTTTAGTTTATATTAAATATGTGACGATCAATAAGTGTTCTCTGTGTCCCTTACGTTGAATAAAATATTTTGATTTTGATTTTGCAGGTTCACGAAAGGCCTGTGTGCTTGGCACTTAATAAACTCTTCAAAATATAATTGTGTTATTAAACTCCTACCCATTCTCCTAATATCCTTGTGAAGATATATTTGTTTGAAGATTTAAAACTAATCTGTTAAACAATAATTTGAGCGGTTTTACTTACTACAGGTGCAAGTAGTCCTCTGCCGACTGGCATCCAATAGGGGAGGTCGGTTACCCCACACACCTCCGAAGAAGTTCTTCGAGAATCCACCTCGTGTATCATGAGGACTGACCTCAGCCTGTTTGGGCGGAAAAAGTATTTGAATAAATTTAGGATAGATCACAGAGCGTGCTCGAAACTTACTCGTACCCAAAGATTTTCAACATTACGACTAGTGGCATTGCTGTGAACCTCCTTAGTACCCTTTTGCGGAAATTTCATCCGATAAAGCGGAAATGTAATAATATCCTCACGCCTTCCACAAGGGTCCCCGAAGGAGTAAGCAGAGGTGTATAGGTAATACCCACACACCCACTTTCCGCCAGAGGTATATTAGGTGCCAACGTGATAGATGGCGAGTCCATCGCCGTTACTCAAGCACCACTATACATACGCCTTTGAATTTCTTCTCAGACGTATGTAGGTTTACTCTCGATGTTTTCCTTCACCGTTAAGCTGGTGGTGTGACTAATCACTGTACTTAAGATCAGAAAAACTCATTGGTACAGTCGGGATTTGAACTTGCGATCTTTGTGTCGCAGGCAACTGCTCGAACCACTCGGCCACCACGGCTCTTCGATGTAATAAAAAGTAATCGATGAGTTCTTTTTTTAACCCAGGATGAATAAAACGTATTAAGCCACATAAATGTGAGCACATGTTAGTGGCTTGTACTATATACTATACAGGACGTAAAACCTAATTATCTATATTTTACGCGCGTCTTGATGCTTGTTTAATGATGCCAGTGTGAGCAGTTTTCTACGGTGTGCTCTTCTCCTAACAATAGATTAGTTACAACCTGTATAATAATTTGGATTCTCTTTAACTTTTCTCATTCTTTGGAGGTTAAGCTATACGTTCAATTCTTAGGCGACGTAAGTGTTGTATCGTATTTTTTTTTAGATATCCAATAATTCTCCTACATAATATTATATTTTATAAACGAAAGTTGAAAAATGTTTCTTTCTAAGTCTAGTTTCAAACACGGATACCGTTAGGTTAATCTGCTAATGTTTGGTTTCCAGGTCATCCACCTTTGTGTAACTAAATAACTGCACTGGCATATATATACTTAAATTATTATTGAAATTATTTATTAAAAAAATAAATAACACATTACTAAATATAAATACTTAAACGAGCACAAACCTCAGCATGAGTGAAAGTCAGAGACACAAGCACCAAAATAATTGTACACTGCCACATGTTGATACTGGTTTTAAACAAATAAACAAAGCAAATGCCTTTACAAATACAAATTTGAATATCGAGTTCAGTTTTTGGCGCTCCGCTGGCGCATCGTAGCGGTCGAATGTCGCGCGCGCGGACTCACACTGATGGATGGATGCGCTCCGGGTCTCCTTCGCGCGGCGGCTTACAAAAATCGGACGTGTTTTGCATAATGTCAAACAGCACCCCACTAAATTTCATCTGAGATCTTTTTTTTATACTACAAAGGTGACAAACGAACCTGACCGCCTAGCGGTCCCCGCTGCCTATAGGATCAATGCCAGAGATATGCCGAAGAATTAAAGAAAGACCCGAATCCACATGAAGCGCAAGCATTCCTCGTAGAATAAAAGAAAATAATATTAGTTCTTAGTACTTCAGGTAATACTGATTGTATTATAGCTGGTTTATGAGGTTCCAAACGTGTTGAGACTGATCTTAGAATCAAAAGCGTAATTCAAAAGTTTTATTCATTTCCTTTTAAGAGAGAAAGAAGGTTTGCATAGCATTTGCATTACTCCATTTAAACGCAATGTAAACTAAAATAGGCCATACTAACATATGATCATAGACAGATAAACAAGTAAAACAAACGCGATAGAGTAAAAAAGAACGTATCGTAAGGAGCGGGACAGTCTATTATGATAATTAATTAGTAACGACCATAGACGAGAGTATTATATAGGGCAAGTAACGATACAGAATATCTTCGGAACAAACTGCAATATCCTTACGGACATGATGTGCTTTCTAGTGTCAGTCCACCAGAGAGAAGAATTTATCGCCAAATACGCTTATTAATATTCTACCGTCGCTCACTGGCTAACAGTGACGAATCACGAACTCTGAGACCAGTTAGGCTATTACTTACGGAGCACTTTGCTTGGGTGCTAATGAGTATTTAAAAAAGTACTAGTATATTTTTTGTAATTTTGAATAGGAATTTCCAACTAAGATTATAAATCAAATCGCCAATGACACTTCAATTCACTTCATACGTTAAAGTCCATCCGAGCCTACAAAGCGTGCAAGGCACAGGCCCTTAAAAAAGATTCAAGAGCGAACAGAAGATTTTTTGGAAATTTGAGTCCTCAGTGGAGTACGTGACAGGTATAGAGTGTGTCGCCTGTCTTTCTGAGAGGATTGTATGTTTTTTAACTTCTTCTGAAACTAACTATACTAATATTAAAAAGAGGTTTTTTATTTGTATTTTTATTTGTTAGTTTGAACGTGATAATCCCTACTACTTTATTGTTTATTGTGAACTACTAATTTAAATAAGGATCTAATAAATTCTATATCTATCTAATAAAAAAAGAGGAAAATTAATAAGTAGGTATTTTTTTTGTATTAGACAGCCCGTTTGAGGAATTAGCACATGTATAAACTTCAGACATTGCTCGATCGAGCAGTGCTCACAGAACTTTTATATTTACCCTTTTAAGAGGTGAAAATAAACAAATATATGACTATAAACGAATAAATGTAAATCATATACAATCAGAACGAACCCGACCCGGTTCATGTTAATAACGGAAATATGTTGTCTATATTACAAAGTCAACGTCGCAAATTAAACCAGTTCTGTCGAAGATGTTAGTTCGAAATCAATATTTTTTACATGTCCTTTCCTGTGTGCTTATCGAAAAGTAGGACGAAGGTACATTCAACCCCAACTACTTAAGTTTGTATAGAGGTTTTAGTGCTTGATTCAATTATGAGATAAAATTCCATGAAATCATTTAAAATGATTTGAGACGTCACCAATTGGTACGCCGACTGGACTAATTGGGGTTTTATTTAACTTCAACACACCACGAGCGGTGTGGTTAATCACTGTAAGGAGAAGGAAAATGGCGAAAGGTAACCTTTATATGTTTGAATATAAATTCAAAGACATACAAATATAACTCTGCCTGTCACGTTAGAACCCCAATATATATAAATTACGTGTTTGTCCGCGATGGACTCCTAAACTACTTAACCGATTGTAATCAAATTTGCAAACCGTGTGCAGTTTGATCCAACTTAAAAGATAGCTTACATCACAATTGGACCCGATAGGTGGCGCTGCGATCGGGTTTCAGGAAGTTTAACTTTTTCACCCGGTCGGGACACCTAATTACATATGTAGTGAAAACAGTATTGTTGTTACGTTTCTGAAACCCTTTCCGGAGCCCTTGTCAGAAAGGCTGAAGGTATTTATACCTACATACATAACAGTTGACAATAGCCACTTTTTGTTTGAGCGCTATGTATTACATGCAGAGTACCTACTTACATAAGAACCCCGTGAGGTCATCATGATGGTTAAATCTCTCACGGGGTAGGCAAAGAGATTAGAGCGCCAGTTTTCTCTATACTTACAGACCTCTTTCAATTCATACACATTTATCAGTCGAGTAGAAATTAATGTTTTATACTACGATGGTTGGCACATCCCTGGAAGTGATATATTTACACACGAAAGGATGCCGAAATAATTATGTTTGAATGTTAGAAGTATAAAAAGGAACTAGGTGTACCACGGAACATCAACTACGTAATATTTCGATATCATTGGTAAATATTATTATACACCTCTGCCTACCCCTTATTATTATTTATATTATTCTGGAATAAAATCATGTGTGAATACCGTTAATCATTTATCCATGTGCTATATGATCTACATGATAGTGTCTTCGATCCAATAATTTATTGGTTCGTCCATAATGTAGGTATGCATTCACGTTCATTATTGAATTTAATTGCCGTAATAATTGACTATAAAATAGATAATAAAGAACAATTCTAAAATGTTGTGCCACCTTTTTAGTAAACACAAAATAACTATTAGAATAGCAAGAGATGGGATCGGTGCACGCACAGGTGTCGTCCTTTATGCGGCGACCGGTTGTCCGGCGAAAGTTTTGCTTTCCAACACAAATGTCTGTATTTTATGCAATGTTCATATGGAGCCAATATAGATATACTGCTTAACCCAAGGCGTCACAAGTGCGCATAACATGGTAATTTTATCTATTATCATCTGTCCCGCCCAGCTTCGTTTGGGTAATAAATAAATAAATAAATACATTGGGACAATTCCACACAAATTGACCTAGTCCCAAATGAAGCAAAGCTTGTGTTATGGTAACTAGTCAACGATATATTTACTTATATAGATAGATATACACATAAATACATAGGACATCCAAGGTACAAATACTCGTGTTCATCACACAAATATCTGCCCTCAGGGGGATTCGAACCCGCGAACTCAGGTATTGCAGTCAGGTGCTCTAACCACTAGACCAGACGGGCGTCCTTTAAATACATTTGAGCACGATCATAGCGCTACCTATAAGGTCCAATTGTCAATCTAACATACATACAGGCAATACAAAGTATGCACACAAAAAAATATTATCAATATCGGCCGTGCCATTCTCGAGATTTTAGCGAGGCGATTTGATTTCATTTGATTTTTATGCATATGGATTTGTAGTTGTTGTGTTGTGTTAGTTAGTCGGTGTGTAGTAGTTGTTGTGTAATGTTGCGACCATTGATATATTAAAAACTTTTTTATATCAATGGTTGCGACGGAAAAAAATTACAAATCACCCATTAATAAGTGAGTGATGAGAGACATGAGGGCTTTTTAATATTCCGTCAAAATCGATTCAGCCGGCGCAAATTCGTGTTAATGAAAATAATATAATATATCCTCACGCCTTCCCACAAGAGTCCCCGAAGGGGTAGGCAGAGGTGTATAGGTAATACCCACACACCCACTTTCCGCCAGAGGTATATTAGGTGCCAACGTGACAGATGGCGAGTCCATCGCCGTTACTCAAGCACAACTATACATACGCCTTTGAATTTCTTCTCAGACGTATGCAGGTTTTCCTCTCGATGTTTTCCTTCACCGTAAAGCTCGTGGTGTGACTAATCACTGTACTTAAGTTCAGAAAAACTAATTGGTACAGTCGGGATTCGAACTTGCGATCTTTGTGTCGCAGGCAACTGTTCGAACCACTCGGCCACCACGGCTTTTTGAACTTTGTATATTTTTTTATTAATGAATAGTGCATCATATAATTTGTACCAGACAATTATGATACATTAATGTTTTGATAGCTATATAACATGGGACTTCCGAGATGTAGGTTATGTAATGAAGGTAGTAACTTACCACTTAATGCTTCAAATACCTTGAGGTGAGATAGACGTGAAAGTTCAGATTTATTACTTAAGCTAAAAAGTTGCCCAACCGTCGATGTCCAAGCCCAAGTAAGACAGATTCGTATATATCGCAATATCATCTACTACACTTCGAAATAATCTATATATTTTATATTACCACTCTCGCCTTTAGATTCGGTCAAAATGTTTATATTGTAAATTATCTCCCGCTATATGGCACAAATAGGTATGTCATTTTACCTTTTCAATGAATGGACACATTAAATATAACATTTATCATCCCGCTTTAGGCACAAATATGTAATTGTACCTATCCAAGAAAAAAAACAAAGAAAGATTGACGAAACAGATATACAAAGCAAAAGTGTGTGCAAGAAGAGGCAGAGGAAGGCCACGTTCCAACTACCTGGACCAAATAGATCGGACTCTGAAGGACGGGAACGTTAAGAGCACTCGAAACCGACGAGCATGTATGAAGAGACTGATGAATGTGGACGAAGCGAAAGAGGTATGTAAGTCTAGAGAGAACTGGCGCTCTATACTATCTGCCTACCCCGTTAGGGACTTGGCGTGATGATATGTATGTATGTATGTATGTACCTATCCAATATGTATAATGGACTCATTAAGTACAACAATAGTCATCATCATTTGTCATCATCATATATGATCGAATATGTAATAATAGGAGCTGTTTCATCATAATTTACCATTAAACAGCTACAGATTTTCTGACTTTTAAGTATGGCATAATGTGGTGTTACATGCTCATATTCCACTACATTTGCAACCTCTGTCCATTCTAAAATTGTTCATGCGCCTGATACGATACAAAGAGCAACAAGCATACATTCTATTAAGAAAAAGTTGCCTGAAGGAGGTCTGATCTTTAAACCAGCCTGAGAGTTTGGCGTGATAATAAGTTTAATTTGCATAGATAAAACCGAGGGTCATTAATCTATACAAATAATTTAAATTGATGTGTCTGTTTACATATAAAAATAACCGCCGCAACACGGTACATACACCAAAATTTGTTTTTTTTTATTTTTGTCTGTCTGTCTGTTTGTTCCGGATAATCTCTGAAATAGCTGGAATGATTTTAACAGGACTTTCACTGGCAGGTAGCTGATGTTAAGAAGAAAAATTTAGACTACTTTCATTGTAAGATATTGAACAATAACCTTTTAGTAAAATTTCATGCGGACGGTCACAGTACTGAGTGTGCTATATCGGTAAATGGGCAAATTCTAGAGCAAGTGAATGAATTTGTATATCTTGGAAGCATGTTCACACGAGATGGAAAGAATGAAAAAGATATTGAAAGAAGGATAACTGCCGGAAATAAAATGGGTCAATGGGAACTTAATTCCTGGAATTAAGAATGGGGCCATGTCGGCGTTGATGGGCAGTAAAAGTCTGAGCAAGAATGCTCGAGTTGCTGTCCACAACGCGATATTGGTACCTACCTTATTGTATGGCAGCGAATCCTGGGTACGTCAGAGGAAGTATGAAAATAGCTTGAATGCAGTTGAGATGCGATCTCTTCGAAAAATGTGCGGAGTAACGATTTTAGATCGAATCCGCAATGAAGAGATTCGCAAATCAACTGGCGTGAATGAAGGCGTGATTGTAAAGATGAAGAAAGGCATGTTACGTTGGTTTGGACACATAGAAAGGATGAGTGAAGAAAGATTGACGAAACAGATATACAAAGCAAAAGTGCGTGCAAGAAGAGGCAGAGGAAGGCCACGTTCCAACTACCTGGATCAAATCGATCGGACTCTGAAGGACGGGAACGTTAAGAGTACTCGAAACCGACGAGCATGTATGACGAGACTGATGGATGTGGACGAAGCGAAAGAGGTATGTAAGTCTAGAGAGAACTGGCGCTCTATACTATCTGCCTACCCCGCTACGGACTTGGCGTGATGATATGTATGTATGTGTGTATGGTCACAGCTAGCTAATAATGTAATCGAATTCTGGACAACATATAGACAAATAGGTAACTACGAAAGCGTTTTGTAGCTATCTCTATATATAATATGCCCAGAATATAACCAGGGCATCGCAGTTTAAAATATTTGTTCTTGGATAATACTTAAAATATAAAAATAAAAAATATATTTTTTAGTTAAGCATGCATTTTAATAATTTATAATCTGAATTAAATATTATTCTATCATTATGTTACAATATCAATATGCGAAAACTTATCAACCTATCCGCCTTTTTGTGGCGTTAACGATCAGTACTTTTAATTAGAGAGTCTAAACATAAGATGAACAAATTAAAAAGAAATAGGATATGGAAAAATACAACCACCACATGTACCCACGACCTGAAAGCAGTTTCATTGCTCGTGTTGTCTGAAATACACGTGTACTATACAATATGCGTCTAATTACTCCTTACATGGTTTTAATGACGTTAGTTCATGCAAGTAATTATAAAAACACTAGCTCTGCTCGGGACTTCGTCGGCGTGGACGGCGTTTTTATCTTTCGTAAAAATGATTTTTTTTTATATAAAGTGTCCTATGTTTCTTCTAATACCTCCAAGAATATGGTTATGGTATGGGATCGGTTAAGTAGTTTTTACGTGAAAGCGTAACAAACAAACTTACATTCACATTTATAATATTAGTAAGGATTTGTATTTTGTTCCATATCCACTGCATACATTATATGAATACTTAAAAATATATTTAGTATTATATTTATTATGATTATATTTATTAATAAATACAACAACAAAACGTGAATGTGATCACAGACGCAGCCTACAGAGCCTTAAATCCTAGAGTACATCGAGAATTAGTAACACACGTCACAATAACTCAATAGAGTTACAGCATAGAGAGAGAACTATTAAAAAGTTTATCATACAATAATAATTTAAATATCCATCATATCATTAACAAAAACTGGATATATACCTTAAAATTATGTACAGATAAAAATATTACTTACAGAGTCACATGAATGTTTTAATAAGTCAATAATCGTAACGTTGCTCTATATATAACCTCGTTATTCGTCTCCATCGTTCACTTAAACACTAATGGTAATCTGCACCACCGGCCTGTCCAAATACTTAACTTATTCGTTAAGTATTATAAGGACTTTAAATTATGCTTACAATTCTAACAGCGTATAGTAGTCATAGAAGTATGTCTTACAAGCAAAACAAAGTAGAATTGTTAATTGAAAAAGGGAGTTAGTTGAATTTGTTTCGTTACTTTAAACAATGATTAGTTTAGGTTTAATTTATGATGTAATTATTATAATCAAAATCATTTTTTACACACATATATACATAGTGATATCTACGAAGACGCGCCCCACTATTATTCCTTATCTACACTAATATTATAAAGAGGAAAACTTTGTTTGTTTGTTTGGTTGTAATGAATAGGCTCAAAAACTACTGGACCGATTTTAAAAATTCTTTCACCATTCGAAAGCTACATTATCCACGAGTAACATAGGCTATATTAAATTGGACCCGATAGGTGGCGCTGCGATCGTGCTACGGGTAATTTAACTTTTTCACCCGAGCGAAGCTGGGCGGGACAGCTAGTAGTTTATAATGTTTGAGTATTATCGCTACACACTGATTAACAATGAGTGCACACGCACACTATAATTAATAGAGTCGGGTTATACAGCCGCATCCCGCGACTCCCTCGACTAGAAATGGGGCGAGTCTTCGTGGATGGCACTATCTGTGCACACAAACCTTGTCATTTGTTAGTTCAAACAATCAAAAAAATGTGTATGTTTATAGAATTATTTAAATCGGAACCTACATGTTTATTAAGTTATTGATATGATAGTGATGATAAATGATGAAAATATACCAGCATGAATAGATGAAGTTTTTTGTGCTACGAAATGATACAGTTACATGAGTCAGTTACGATAAAATGCTTATGACCTATCCGGTAGGCAATTTCAACTGAACAGCGACAATCGAAAATGCTCATAGTTCTATTAATTCCAAAATTGAAAATGAAATTGTAAGTACTATATACGTTAATAACTTAATTAATAAAACAGCTAACTTAACAGGTTGTGTTGGAGGTCATAACAAACGAATAATGTTTTTATATTAATTGATGATGGAGATGATGATAATGATATTGATGATGTTACGCTACATTATATATGCTACAAATAGCTTTTACATTCAGTTTAATGAAGAAGCAACATATTTACAAAGCATACCTTAATTCCTATGAGTATTCTATCAGATTCGGTATTTTTTTCAGGAAACATCGAATATAATTTTTGAAACTATAATTGCCACTGAAATATAAACATATCCGCAAAAAAAATCAACTAAACATCGTAACTATCTAACAGGGTTTCTCTCACACACAATTTGTATCTAAAAAGTATTATCTAAACTTTAACTATAGTTATTGAAATCATTAAAAAAATTTAAATAAAGAGGGAAATTTAAATCTCATAAAAATATTTTTAATTCAACGTACATACAGCGCTGTAAACATTAAGAGGGATCATCTTGTAATAGAACTTCCCATTATAGGCTTTAAAGCGATATTTGGCAAGATGGGCCATTTCGACATTGTTAAGCCCCGGCGAGTCATTAACAAACTTAATTTTGAATAAATAAATGTCATGTCCGCCAAAGACAGAACCATAATAAGAACTGATATGCTGCGGCGAAAAATGATAACAGGTGCCTAAGTAAAGCTGAAAAGCTTTGTCTACAGTGACTGCACGGAAGAATGAACGATAGTAACACAGAGGGGCTTACATTGAGAGTTTTTAAGTTGATTTCATAATAAACATTAATCATTGTACTACTGTACATACTGTACCCGTGTTTAAAATCGAACAAAGATGAAAACGTTGCGTTAGCAATGCTAACTTTTCTATGTATAAACCAGTGAACATGGATGATATTATTGTAGTAAAGCAGTTTATTTTACCTGCTTATCTAGTAAGGTGCACTAATATAATTTAATATTCCTATGACTTAAAACATAAATTGATATATAATTATTGATGGTTGGTAAATTGGTAAAGTCGACTGAGTGAATGATGAAATAATAGTATGAATACGAGATCAGCTTATACATAGCAGATTACAGCTTTCAATTAGAACACAGACAGGTATCTCTTAAGTTGGCCCTTAACCATGGAAGGTATCGGGTAATCCGGGTATACACACCCGGGTACCCGGGTCGGCCGCATCCCACACCCCAAGACACTATACCTGTAAGCATTATACATATAACGTTAATATCGGATATTTTAATATATAGGAATCTAACGACAAGTAATCGATCAATTATAAGTACAACGACCCGTATAAGAAGATATCATTAGAAGATTTTATTCTGGAATTGAATATATCCTATGTGTTAATGCAGTTAATAATCGATCTCTGTACCGAATTTCATCAAATTGACTTCAGCCGTAACAAATAATAATTAATTAACCGCGAGAATAAGTAATAAATACCCGTACATCGTCACCAGCTAGCGCATTCATTATTATTAATATCACGATGAATCCAAATTGTAGTTGTTTTACTCATCCTTTTCATTTATTATTTCCATATAAGAAACGGGACACTGACACACAATAATGTTGCGGAGATGTGTTTTTGTGGCTCACACTGTCAAAAAGTTATCAGATCTTGGCAGGGGCGCTGCCGTGCCCCCAGATATGTAGAGTAATGGCTTGGCATTCCACGGTAACTCACCTACTATCTGGTATTTGTCGCCTTGTTGGACGAGAAGTGGTCCACCGCTGTCACCCTGGCATGAATCTGTGGACGCTCGACCCGCACATAACTGCAAAGAAAAGAGTTATGCTTATAATTTTAATGTAAATGCTGTCAATTTCTTATTTTTCGCGTCTCTTTGCGTGGAACTTTTGCTTTTCAAACAAAACTGAATGAGACCAAAATGCTACCAGTCACTTTTTAAAAGCTGAGAAGAACTCCTGCCGGGTATGGACCGTGGCTTATAGCGTTTCTGATTCGCAGGCTAGGAAGCTGGGCTGGACGGTGGTGGGCGATTGATTCGAGAAGTCGCCCGCAACGCAAATATTGCAAATTAGGATTTACATGATTAATATATATATAATAAATGACCACAGCCTTCACTGGGAAAGATAAGGGAGAAACGGCGATCGCTTCGCTAACTGTCACGTTGGCACCTAAATATATTTCAAGCGAAAAGAAGATTACTAACAATGTCTGTCTCCTTTTGGGACCTTGTGGGAAGCGTTTAAATCTAAGTAGATACGAGTGTAAGTAGGAAAGATTGTACCCACCATATTGTTAGTGATTCTGGAGGCACGGTATTTCATGCCACGGCATTGTGTGAGGGAGAGGATGGGCACGCGCACCTCCTGCACGATGGCAGGCAGCTGACCACCCTCCGAGGTACGTCCCCAGCCCACCACTATACCCTCTTTGCCGGATGGATCAGTGCCTTAGAAAATCGAAACATACATTGAAAATTTTACGGATATTTGCTACCCAAACACAACAGAACGGCCGAACGAAATCGAATGAAATTTGTCAATAAATCATTTGGAAAGAGATAATTAGCTGAATTAACACATAGAATATGTTTTGGACTCACTGGCAGCAGGTAGGCAGACGGGTTTGATGATCTTGGAGAAGTTAACGGGCTTGCGCAGCTTCAGGAGGGCGATGTCATTGTTGTATGAATCGGCGTCGAAGCCCCGGTGTCGTACGATAGCGGTGACAGCACGCATGATTGCAGAGCTCTCGGTCGTGATCGTCTGGTCGTGGTCGCCGAGAATCACGCGGATCTTGGAGCGCTTTAGTCTGGAATAAATAATATAGAAATATAAATAAAACAAAATCGGGTTATTAGCCGTATAACTACTAAAATATAGGAATGATTTACGTAAATAAGCTATTACTACATTCATTGACTTTGGCGGTACGAAGGAAGTACGAAGTATACATCTGGAGGGAAAATAAATCCCATGTGGATGAGCAGAGATAAAGATGAAGTGTTTGAGAACTATTCTCAAACACTAGATTATTGAATTCTAAAATATTTCCAATATTTATCCAAGACCGGTATATCCCATGGTTAGCGCACTCAAATAAACAAATATTAGTAAAGGTGTAATATAATAACGAAGTTCCAACTAAATTACTTAAACAAAGTTTTGTGGGTAGGTACGGCACTGTGTCTACGTGCGTAGAACGTATAAAATTCTCGTTGTTACGCGGAAGAAAACAAATTTTAAATTTTCCTTTTCAAACAGCTACAAACCCTAATCATAAATATGTAACGCTATCCGAACCGGAACAAAATACTTTCGTATTTAAATGGCAGTAAATCATATTAGCGCAATGCAACATTGCGTGATTAACGCAGAAAAGAACCTCCCGCCTAGTAACGTTTCTTTGTATAAATTGGCAGAAAAACGAACGCCGACATTGTCTTAGTGACTCTACTTAATAGTCTAGCAACTTAGAACTGGATTAATCAATAGCTAGGCCGCTCGACGGCAGGTAGATATAAATTGACACAGTCCTGTAATCTATAATTATTCTAAATATAAAATAATTATCTTCATATACCTAATTGTTAAGGCAAGTAGAGCTTAGTAAAGTAAGAGAAGTCTCAATATCTACCTAGTACCACTAGTCTGAATTCTACAGATATTTTTAGGGATCGTGACAGCAACCCAGTTAAATATTTTTGCAAGTGGCCATAGACTGCGGTATGAACCCTTTACTCCCAGTAGCCTTTGGTCCATAGTATATAATGATTTACAACAAGTGAATAACGCTAGCTGGAGGTCTTGGGTTTGCTATTGTTTGGTTAAGAATAAAAGTTCCTGAAACTGCTGCAGAACGAGAGACAATAAAAAAGAAATACGTATCTTATTTTATTTACGTAAAACTTACTTCCGGACACAGTGAGCCGCAGTCAAGACGTATTCCTTGGTGAGAAGCGAGGCGCCACAGTGGAACTGGCCATCGTACACCAGCCGTGCCATCCACGGGTAGCGGTTGGTGCCGGCTGGCATCCCGCCTACGATTCGATTCTCCTGGTTGGACCCACCGCATTCTGGGCAAAACATTTATTTATCAGCTAAACAGCATTATAAAGTTTAATATTACTGATTTAAGCGACGCACAAAATTGTCCTTCACTCTTCGTCGTCATAACACGGGCTGTACAGTGAAGTAACAATGAAAGGATGAATATGAAGAAACTGGCAATAATACGATGGAGATGCCTCTTCATCTCTGACGTCGGTACTTAATATTATATGTGGCGAAAATTGCTATTATACTAAGTCTGGTGGGAAGTAAGGAATACCTTTTAGGAGAGCATGATAATAAGAAGATAATTTACTTTGGTAACTTTGTGAACTTATTACAATTATATCCAAAACTATAAATATTGTAGACAAAAAAGTTTACAGCAATATTTTTGGGGGAAAACTTATTACAAAAAGTTGGTTGAACTAAAAACTTATTACAGTAAGCTAAGTAGGCTGTGTCATGTGTAATCAAATATAGAATACAAAGAAGGTTAAAACTATTAAAACTAAGGTTAGGTAGGTATAATACGTGCAAATCTAGTGGTCTCTGCCTACCCCTACGGGAAAGAGGCGTGATTATATGTATGTGTATATGTAAATCTATTAAAATATTCCTTAAACAATTAGATAATATAGAACGAACTAGCCGAGCCCCGCGGGTCAAGGTTAGGTAGGTATAATACGTGCAAATCTAGTGGTCTCTGCCTACCCCTACGGGAAAGAGGCGTGATTATATGTATGTGTATATGTAAATCTATTAAAATATTCCTTGAACAATTAGATAATATAGAACGAACTAGCCGAGCCCCGCGGCCTGACCCGCGTAAAATTTGAGTATTATAAGCAATATTATTGTACAGTTTCCATAAAATGTATAGTTTCTATAAAGTTTCTAAAAACATAGCTTGACGTACTTACAAACATCCTAACCACCATTCACATTTATAATTTAAGATAATGATATACAAGGGGTGTGCAACGGGAAATAAAAGCCATATTACTGGTTGTTATCGGTAGTGAGATAGAGGCAGGTAGCACGCCATCGGAGAAGAAAATGTTCACTTTCTCTACCCAGCATTTCCACAGTTCAATGCACATCACCCGGTGTCAATGTACAGCCACGTGGAGAACATTTATAGTATAGTATTACCACCTTCCTTTGTTTTGTATTTATTTGACTTAGATAACGTCCACATTAATTGTATAAAGAGAAACGCTACTTTATTCCGGAATAATATGCGCTATAAATATTTATTTTTATATAAAGATCATCGGGATCTTTTAAATAAAGGTCAATTTTATCGTGGGTTGACACGGGGCACGTCTAGTAATTTATAAAAAATTAACTAAATAGTTTAGGGTTGGTATTAATTAGTGCTACGATAACGTTAATGCAAAATAACTTACACGAATACATCTAAGTATTAGTCAATTACAAACGGCAAAACATACAGTGAATTCCTGAATGTGAAAAAAATCTTACACACAAATTGTTAGAACCAGGACCGAAACCCATTTTATCCCTGAAAATAGCTTGCAATAGTTAATTTGTACATAAGCATTTACATTGTAACCAGACACACTTATCGCTTGCTTTAAAGGAGGCTCTGGTCACTAGATTAAGAAAGTAATTTTTTTTTTTTTTTTATTTATTTATTTATTTAAATCGTTTATTGTACACACACATCTACAAAAACAAATAGGATGACAAAAAAAATAATATTCTCTCAGATTTAATGAAGATAATTCTTGACAGTATGTAAGTGACTTTTGAGGTGGCCTTTATGACCTATTTAACATGCATCGTCTTAGGTTTAAAGAAAATTTTCTTCTTAAATACAACAACGATACATTGCCAGCGTATAAATGTAATTATAAATCAATATAATTTTTCTAATATTTATAAAAAAATAATTTGAAGATTTATTTTGTGAATAACCTTGATTTAAAATTAAAAGAAAATGAGTTATTGCATTACTGTATTTAAATAGTGAAAATACCAATTAACTTTATGTTAATTTATGATTGCCTAAAGCTCATGTTGAGACTGCAGTTTCAGGTTTCATTATTTAAGCTGGGGGACACATAGCAAGGTTAGACCGACTGTTTACATTTACCAAAGTCCTAACGTGCTAAATAATATACTAGCTACGGTTTATAATAGGTGTTAACTATTATGAATCAAGTGCAGTGCAAAGTACCTACAACTTACCCATCTTTCTAGGAAGTGGGTTTGCTCTGCCACATTCTAAACGTAAACGTGAAAGACAACCATTGATAAATCAGAAATATAATCAAATAGTTTTAAGTATAGAGAAATTCAAATTAAGTTCAAGGCGAAGGTTGCTTTGCCTTTAGTAGGTGACCCAATATTGATCAGAACAATAGAAAATGGTGAAGGTAGAGGAAATATTGTTGATATCCATATTACATAGCATACCTGACAGCTATTCTTATTACATATTTATAATTAATAAACGTATATGCAATCTCCTTTCCTTCCCACTAGGATCCCGAATCACCCCCTTTTCGCAGGAAACTCAAATACGTATGCAATATTCGTAGTCATATAGAGGCTAAAAGAGTTTGTATTATATCTGTGCCTACTCCTTCGATGACTGCTCAGGGAGGGTGTGAGGATATTCAGGATGCCTCGTAAAATTTAACACCTGTTGAACTATGTGATAGGGCACAAGGCAATAAGGGGATAATAATGTTTAATTTTAAGTGAAATTACGTTATCGAATAAGTGACAAATTGTCTTTGCTGATAATAAATTCTTTAAACCTTAAGGAAAAGCCAATAAATACCTATAAAATACCTGGGACAATTCCACACAAATTGACAAAAAGATCCAAATTAAGCAAAGCTTGTGTTATGGTAACTAGACAACGATATATTTACTTATATAGATAGATATACACATAAATACACAGGGCATCCAGGACTAAGGACAAATACTCGTGTTCATCACACAAATATCTGCCCTCAGCGGGATTCGAACCCGCGACCTCAAGTTTCGCAGTCAGGTCCTCTAACCACTAGACCCGACGGCCGTCAAGACAATAAAAATTTAAAAATACGTGATGCATGAGTATATGTTTACATCCTATGCCTTCTAGAAAATAAGTGTTATATTTTCACCCTGACACCCTGATATAATATGTATTCATAGTTATGTACCAAGGTAGTACTTAACTATCCAAAACCAAGTTAGCCAAGTTAACCAGATGTAAGGCTCACCACAAGAACAATTCTTGATCTGCGTCTCCTCCTCGTCATCCTCAACGCTTTGCTCTTCGAGAAGCGGCACTTCCAGACCAAATATGGCGTCAAACAGGAATCGTTGACTTCTGTTGCCTGATGATACCTGGAAATAACATCGCGTATTTCATTAGCCTCTTGGTGTTTAGGGACTCGATGTGATGATATGTATGTAAATAGACGAGACAAGAGAACCATAGCTGAACGTTGAGTATCTAATATGTAAGAAATAGTTCCTAGGTGCTTTTGTATACCGCCTTATACCTAGGTCTTGCAAGGTCTTGGTAGTATTAGAATTATCCAAAGGCACAAAAGAGTTGCCGAATTTCAATATCCGAAGTACATTCAAGGAAGGAATGGTGGTTAAGCTGGGCCTTGGCATGTTTTTACGGCAGCCTTAATTGTAGTACGAGCGCAGATGAAAATACCAGGATATTGTAAATGCGAAAGTGAAATACTTCTTTTGTTCACCCTCAGCTCCTAGTATCTCATTCATCATAACATTTTACGCACATGTCAGGGGTACAGAAATGGACTAATTATATAAATACATTAATCCTAAATAATTAAGGTGATCTGAACTGTTTTTATATTCATTAGCGGCCGAATTCATGTGCATTAGTTATTAGCTGTGTTATAATAAAAGATAGGCCTCTATTGCCTAACTAAATATTTTCTTAAGTTTCTGGAAGTACACTGACTCAACTCTGCATTTGTGTGCCGATGAAAGTAACAGATACTCGTATAGTACAACTCGACGCCAGGAATACATTTTTTCTTTTAAGTACAGTGGTTAAGAAACCTTCGTGAAGTTGATTATACTTACACGACACAATTCTCTTATCTGGGCTTCTAAGCCTTACAGGGGTTTACTGAGCTGTCTGTTTGGTCCTAAGAAATAACTGCCTGGATGCCTTTGGTCTCACGATAGATCTACATATGCATTAAGTAACAAGTTCGCGAAACGCACACTACTCTTAGGCGACTCTTAGGCACGCCTATATACACATTTTTTAAGTTCTCAAACGTAGGTCACGTTCAATCCAATTCAATTCTTTACTGCTTATCCAAATATACTATCTATTACTTTATATCTTTACTTACCTACTACTTAGTAAGTAGTATGATGTTTCTGATCACAGCTTGAGCAGACACATCAGGAACTTTACTGTGAATAGAAGCTACTTAAACTAAGGACATCTGGCTAGCCGATGAGGAACTCGCGCCAGGATCTTACATGATAGCAGAATCTACGTACTCTGCGTGCCGAGGCCAGAATTGGGTAACCGTGCTAAACTTCCTTACATATGGCTTATATAAGCGACCATATAGGAATTTTCAAGCCGTATTACATCATAATAGCATATAAAATAGCCATTTACAGATTCCGTCGGAAGTTCAATTACATAAGTTTTGTTTACCATTTATTGGCAACTGGCGTGGTTCACTTTCGCCGCGAGCGTCGTGGAGGCAGCATGCTAGTTGCGTAATGCCAAGCCTCGGCTTTAATTGCTACATTTGCTACTAATGTCAATGTTGCTTTCACAAGCTTAGCGCCGTGTTCCGTTCTATTGTAACCTTTTTGTTTTGCTACAATTCGTAACACTTGTACTTTCTCGTCTCATCAAATTTACACCGCTGCCTGTCAAATCGCATTTTGAAACCGTTTTAATGTCTTCTAAGGTTGGCCGCTTTCGTGAAATAAAACACATTTTTAAATTGTCGGAATGAATCATTCGATCCGAATCACCCACTGAAATAAAACTAAATTTGTTTTAGTCAACCTTTCGCATTAATGTGATTACAATTGAAAGCGGTATTACCATGTTCACTGATGAGCGTCAAAAATTGCTTTGTCCACATCAATCTAACCTTGCATAATCCCGAACTATTGCATATTCATACCAAATGTGGAGCTGTGTGTGCTAGTTTACCCAAAACGGCGGCCAACACTTGATTATTTGGCAGGCGCTGAAGTGATGCGCAAGAGTCGTGCACTTTCCCTTGGTCGCATGAGGCTTGACGTAACCTCTGATGAAACTGATACCACACGCAGCACCAGTGTTAGCTAACAACGTGACATAATGATAAGTAAGGAGGCTAAGGTTGTCACTGTATACATACAGTTACACTGTCAATAGCGAATGAAAGGTCAACCAGGTTTGCATGTATGGATTTGTGCCGTTTGCTTTTATGGCTGCATACTTACTTTTAATATGGCTTGATATTACTTTTTACTACATGGCTACGTAATTCAGTTTGTATAGTGGGAACATTTTATGCTACAAGAGTACTACCCGCCCGGCCTATCCCCGGCCTACTTGACAGTAAACGACTACCGGGCGTTGCTGGACTCACACTCGCGGGGCTGACCTGGTCTTTATAGGCTCACTGTTCTAGGAGTATGAAAAGTTGAACGGGCTATCTACGCCGTGCTATACAACACATCTTGAAGATTACTTACAGAAAATCTTTCTCAGGACGCGCAGAGCTCTATGATGTATTAATTCTATAGATGTGAACGTGAAAGTTTGTGAGTAGTTACGGACGGTACGGACCTTTTTGCCCTTTTAGACAAAATCCTTACGCTATCCATTGTATGGCAATGACTATCGGAGGAAAACTTTTCTCGTAGCTATGTCATTACCATAAAAATTATATACAATACCTATACACTAATCGATACTAATATTATAAAGCTGAAGATTTTGTTTGTTTGTTTGAACGCGCTAATCTCAGGAACTACTGGTTGGAATTGAAAAAATATTTTTGTGTCGGATAGTCCATTTTTCTAGGAAGGCTTTAGGCTATATAACATCACGCTACGACTAATAGGAGAGAAGCATAAATGAAAAATGTTACAAGAACGGGAAAAAAATATTCCTTTTTGAGAACTTCTGTTGCGTACACTGCGTAAACGGTTTAAGTTACGAAAATATCATGTATGAGGGAATTGCTCCTCTTTAAAAGTTCTAAAAATCTGGCGAATCTGGGCGGGACAGCTAATATATTATATATATAATCGTAAACGCTAACAGAACAGGATTTTGTATAGAAGGGCTGTTTACAGTGAAATCTAACCATATTTCTATGTCAAGGCAGGGGTCACAATTGTTTAGATCTAGTAATGAAATACACCCACTGAAAGACTATAATTACCGTGACCTGATTACTGTAAATTGATTTTGTAACTGGCCGTGGCTGAACTAGGTAACTGGATCTTTCAATTGTTCGAGTCAAGTCTCAAGTTCAGTGCCAGCATTCAGAGCCACAGACGCAGTGCCAACAAAAAAACGTTGATTGGCGAAAATTCGGCTATTGTAATGTTCAAGTGTTATTGGCTGGTACCTATCATCGTACATCACCGTAGGTAACAATTAATAAACTCTTATATTATAGGAACCTTAATTGGGCCGTGTTGGCCGAATGGTTCCTATAGTCGCCTGCAACATAAAAATTGAAAGTTCGTATCCCAACTGAACTGATGAGTTCGATGATGATGATGAATTTGGCACAGAGATAATTTTTTGGCTGGATTAGCACATAGGATATGTTTTTTCCTAGAAAAACTATCTTCTACCATTGTGTTTTCAAAAAACAAACAAAAGATCAAATCTTTCCTAAACTTCCTTCTAATGGCGAAATAATTTTTAAAATCGGTGGAATCATTTTAAGTTCGTTCATAACAAACAATAAAATCGAATATTTCCTTTCTTTAATTTTACTTCAAATTATGTACCTACACCTTAAACTATTTATTTATCTCTTCATTTAATGTATGCTGTCATTTACCACTAAGTGGACCTGAATTATAGTTGCAGTCACGGTCGATTGCGTATATTTTCTCCAAACCTACCTGCTGTTCATTGTTGTTGTAACAAATTGGTAAGGTCATCAAGTAAACTACTTTCCAATGTACCTATCGAGCACGAGTGCCTTTCACGCAGTAATTGTCGAGCTCGTTTTTGTTATCCGAAGCTGTTTATCAAACTCAAGAAAGTTCAGCGTGGCGCCAACGAACAAATGCAACAAAGCGTAAAAGAAATGATTTATGTCCTGTTACGAGTATGGAAATGGTTTAGGTACTTTCTGTCTCATAATTTTTTAGATATAGGTAATT